>JAECXB010001364.1:0-66064 GCA_018151435.1 Zaprionus africanus
AGTTTTCAAACAAGATGGTAGCACTATTGATTACTGATTGTGTAATGATTTTCATCGAAATTTACTAATAAAACAGATTTTTTGAAGCTGCAACAGACTTTTTTTCAGTGCCCCTATTAATATTGGACACCACTACAAAAACCATAAAAATTAATGAGCAAATCATCACACCCCTTTGATATAAATATAAATTTTAAAGTATAAATTTTATATTCTTATTATTTAATTCATTTGACAGACAAAAGAAGAACACATAAACAATGCAAAAGCAAATAGATAAGAAGTATAAGCATTAGATAGAGCGAGAGGGCAATAAATTGATGTGAAGTTCTATAGTAGCTTAGTGGAGTGTGTGCCGGATTTGAGAACAATGAATGTTGACAGTACTCGGGCTCGATTCCTGCCGCGATCAATGTGTGACTTCTTTTCCTTTTTATTTCTTTTCTATTAAATAATTTAAACAGCAACATAACAATAGTTTTTAAATTTTTTGGTACGCAACATATTTAATTAAGTAGAACACTTTTATAAACTGCCGAATGTTGCACAAATCTGACAGTTGCGTACTTACGCCGAATACGGCAATTGATGTGTGTTAGAGCGGGACGCCGATACATGCATGTCTGCATTTGCACATTTATGTATCGGCATCCCGCTCTAACATTCGTAACTTCTTGATTGTCTTAAATATTGCAAAAAAAAACCTGAGATTTAATTTTTGAAAACCATTTTTATTGATATTTAATTAAATAACTAAAAACTACAGTTATTTAATTAAATATCAATAAAAAGCTTATAAGCTTATACGAATAAAAAAATGACCAAAAAAAAATAATTAAAATAAAAAGTTGCACCAGCCGGCTGCGCACGGTATTCAAAACTCACGCACGCAGGACCGCTGTCCGCCACTCTAACCATTAAGCCACTGCCTCAATTTTTGATCGATCGGCAAAGTTGCATTCTGAGCTAATTCTGTTACCATTCTATGCAAATAAAAAGTTTTGTAAAATGCTGTGTGTCCGACGATGCGAACTTCGGTATGATGCGTAAATTAGGTCTTAATATGCGCATAAGTATACGTTCAAATTGAGTTTAATTCGGATCATATGTCACTTAATTTTAGTCCGATTGAACTGACAATATATTTGTCATGTGAGATGTACAACTTTTGTTGTTGGGTGTATATTGTGTATATTAAATAGTTTTTACTGATTTTCAGAGGCGGGAAGGGGCGTGGCCGAATTTCAAAAAAACTTTGAGACACTGCAACGTACACGGATGTTGTCACAAAATTTGAAGACTCTAGCTCTTATAGTTTCTGAGATCCAGGTGTTCATACAGACGGACAGACGGACAGACAGACAGACAGACATGGCTCAATCGACTCGGCTGTTGATACTGATTCAGAATATATATAGTTTATGGGGTCGGAGAAGCGTCCATCTGCCTGTTACGCACTTTTGCGTTCCGACAAACACAGTAGTCCATGAATTTTTTTTTAAATCCATGGCCTAAAAAACTGTGAAAATTTGAAAATGTTTGCTTAAAAAAGAAAAAAGTTATGCCTGAAAAAGTGGGTGCCCCTATAAACCATGGACACACTCTATACATATATTACATACTTACGTTGTCCACTAAAACACTTTGCCAAGGTCTTAACCTCAAGCGGCAGTTGTACGTCCCAATTTAATAAAAAGATAACACTCGCCTTCCATTTTATTCTATTTATTTATTAATACCAACATGCATATATATCACATCATTCAATTGACCGGCAGCATTATTTCGGCTGCACCGGCAAAACAAAAACATATATTCTTATTTACTAAATTAATACATAAATAAATATAGATTTATATTAGTAAACAAAATCATATTTTTGTTTTCTTTAAAAAAAAAATCAACACTTAAATTGAATGCTTAATCTAACATAAAGAAATATTTTCTTTGTTTACAGTTGTAAGCCTTAGTGATCGCAGTTCGATCACAATCGACCGACCACCACTTTTTTCAATCACTCAGTGTTATCATTCCAGGGCTGCACTAGCTCATATATTACATATCAGTTAGTGGGCAACTGTGACTTATGTATATCGTCTCATTGTGCACTGTGTTGTGGTAATACAAAGCGCTGCTACATTGCAAAAATTATCGAATATATTCTCCTCCGTCTGTGAAAATATATCCTAATAATAAATATTAATTTATTTTTCACATTATAATTTATTATTTTTTAATAAATTATTTTGCGTTTCTTTTTCTCAGAATTTCACACTGAGTGTAATAATTGTTTCGATAATTATTATTAGTCAATAAAATATTTCGATACTTATAAAATAATGTTTATATTATTTATTTTGCAACTTTTTCCAAAATAAATGTGTTGCCTTGTAATTTATCAGCATATTCCTTGCTCAATAGTTTCGATAAATATCCGATCTATTTGTATAACATTCTTGTTTATCGTTTGTCCGATTTTCTACGCTCTTCTCTTTCAAGTTTCTGGTGCCGTCGCCTGCATCAATTGCATCTTTTTTCGCTTTTTTGAAAGCTTGTTATGCCAATTGATAGTCGAAAGACACCAAGAAACACCTTATTGTACCCACGACTACGCATAGACGCTCCAGCTCTCTTCCAAGTTCCCTTTTCGGTAGAACACCTTCTCCAGCCACTGTACGGAAAGTTTTAACTCCGGCCACATCTAAGGTTAGTCAGGTGCCAAAAGTTGGTTATCAGATCTCACTGGCAATACAAATGGCACTCCAAGAGTTCATTAACGCTTCTGTTCGAAGCTAGGATTCAAAATTCACCTACAGCCTCACTTCACACTCACAAAGTGCGTCTTGAGCAGCTTCGGTCCATCTGGACAGCCGTAGAGCTTAACAATGAGCTCTGTTTCAACGCATTGTCTCAAACGGAGACGAATGCTGAGGACACGATCGCCATGCAGGCCAGGTATGATCACTGCTACTCCATATACAAGGAACTTGCCTCTCAATTAAATGAGAGTATAGAGACCCTCTCCAGCACCTGCAGCACTACAAGTAGCCTTCCAGCCACGAAGCTACCGGTCCCCACCTTTCGATGCTGAAGTTTTCAACGGTAACAACATTAAATGGCCAACTGTTCGTGATCTGTTCACAGCGGTCTACATTTCCGATCCCGGCATAAGTCAGATTGAGAAATTATTCCATTTAAATGCAAAGACCAGTGGCGAAGCAAAGGCAATCGTGTCCAAATCCCCTCTCTTTTGAGACAAAGGTTGTAACTGCAAACCTGCAAACTTTGCTTAAAGGAGAACCATCCTCTTTGTCTGTGCCCGTGCTTTCTCCAAATGGCTGTTGATGAAAGGACCAATTTCATCAAACAGCAGAAGTTGTGTCTAAATTGCTTCGCAAGAGGACATATCCATAAAGATTGCACGAGTCAACATAACTGTTTTACGTGCAAAGGTCGCCACAATACACTTCTTGATCGTGCCACCCCTCCTTCCGTGCCCTCTTCAGCAGATTCTGCACCACCTCCACAAAATTCTAATATACAGTCCTCTCCTTCAACGACTAATAATCAGAATTACTTCACGCCGAACACACAAGGTGTTCTTCTCGGCACTGCTCTTATAAATGTTTGCCATGCGGCCATGACTTATAAGGCACGTGCACTGATCGATCCAGCATCAGAGGCTACGTTCATTTCCGAACGGATGTTAAACCTCATACAGCCTTCCTACCAAGCCGAGCAAGTTCAAGTAGCTGGCTTAAATCAAGTCATCTCAGCCAATCCGCAAAAGTTGTGACATTTCTATATTGGCTCCCCGATCATTCCCAGGTTACAGTTAAAAACTGAAGCCTTTGTTCTCCCTCAATTGGCAGGCAACCTTCCATCCTTCTTAATTTCCAAGGATCTTCTGAAGGAGATGCCAAACCTCCAACTCACTGGTCCGCATTTCCACCAGAGCTCTCAAATAGACGTGCTCTTAGGAGCCGACCTTGTTCCATCTATTATCAGAAGTGGCTCTGTGTCCAAAATCTGTGGAACTTTGCTCGGTCAAGAGACCATATTCGACAGGGTTCTCACAGGACCAGTAGCCAAGTCGAACTTTACGACCATTTCCTCCTTTACAACGAGGTTCAAGATCAGCACAGAACAAAGGCTTGATGATCTTCTCGCCAAGTTTCCGGTTGTGGAAGGTCTACCAGCCAAGCTGGTAAAATTTTCTGAACCTGAGTGTGAAAACTACTTTCCTTGCAACATTCCCAAAGAGAGCAGATATGTCGTTACACTCCCTTTTAAAATGCTGAAACCTTCGAACTATGACATTCAAGGTCCATCGCACTCTCTCAGTTTCTCAGGAACGAATGTTCGTTTAAAGAGGAACTTTCCTTCAAAAGAGCAGTACGACTCCATTATTCAGGACTATTCAGTTTTAGGGCATATGAGGCCTGTCTCTTCAATTAACGACTCCAACAATTCTTATCTCCCTCATCAACCTAAAAGCACCACTGCTAAAGTTCGCGTTGATTTCAACGCCTCCTGTCCGTCCTCCAATGTTATATACAATATGTATATAAAATATAAAATATATTATATATTATACATGTATCTCCAATTTATATATATTATATACATATATGATTTAGGAACCCTTTTCTTGCACTCTTCGTCTCACCCCCTCCCACCAGCAAGTGCCGCTCAACTCTATGTCCATTTCAAAACGCTTACTTCGTCACCCGCCCTGTTGATAGTGTTAATGGAAACACCACAATGTGGTTAACGATCCGCTGGCTGCAATGTGCTGCGTCTGCAGACGACACTAAGTTGCGTCCGCGCTAAGTACTGCGCCCGCAAATGACGCTTGTTGTTGTTTGTTGATCGCGATCCCGCTGCCGACAAACTGCTGCGACTGCGGAACCCCCGGACGTTGGGTGAGCGACCGCTGGCTTAGCGTGACTCATATTTCGGCCACTGACGCAACTGCTATGCGGTGTCGCCACTCACCCTACGCCAGCCGCGAACGCTTCCCACGACTCTGTTGGGAACCAGGCCCAGCCCCCGGACGTCAGTCTTTTCTGACAGCACAACGGAGACAGAAGAAACCAGCAAATATAAAACTAAGCTTTCCCTAAGAACATTTTAATAAATACATTTTATAACGTCAACGTCAATCGTTTCGCCTATTCTTCTTGAGGATCATCAACTACAGAAACGTCAATCGTATTGCCTATCCTTCAAACCCCGAAGCAACTTTGAGTTACTTAACTGGCGCCCAAGCAGTCAGAATTCTGACAACTGACAATGGTGAAAAATACATAGAAATTCTTAAAAAAAAAAAAAATAAAATAAAAAAAAAGAAATGGAAAGTGAAAGTGAAAATGTGGGAAAAAGTGACAATGATGTGAAGTGACAGTCAACAATCAAACACTAAAAACGACCACCCGCCGCGGTGAGAATGCCCCTACAGTTTGTAGCGGGAGCACCATTCTGCACGGGCGCAAAAAAGTCGTAGAAAAGACCACTTGCCGCGGCGTTATACTGTCTCCGTTCAGCAGCAGTATACGCGGGCGCAAAAGCGTCTTCATAAAAAAACAATAATAAAGACCTATGTTACGACCCACTGCGGCGATTTGCCAACACTCGTTGTAGCATATTCGCGAGTGCAATGTGCATAGCGCCGAGGAAAAGAAAAAGAAGAATCAAAATAATGAATAAATGAAATATTAACCAAGTAACCTCTGATTAAAGTGTGTGGTAATCTGCTGGATAGGCTGAGTGGTGTGGAGGCACCCGAGAAAGCTGGCTAGTGGATTGTGTGGCAACCGTACCATTAGGAGGCCAAGGCCAAAACGAAAGAATACTGACCACCGCGCCCAGTTCAACTGTTCACTAAATTCACTTGTCACTTATCGTTATTGAAACCCAAACCACAAATGAAACATAAACGAGCATTAAACACAAACATATATAAAAAAACACAATTATTATTAGAATTTTCTAAAAAATCTTTATCTTTTCTCCGATTTTAAGAAGAATACAACACACACACCTCAACAGGCATACGTCAATTGTCAAGGGTGAGTGAAACCATCCAGTTTACGCTCTTCGAAAATTAAAAAAATACCGCAGATACGTTATAATTAGTTTGCGCTTTTCTAAAAAAATTAAATTCCGCTGATACGTTTCAAGTATTAAGTGAACAAACTCTTGGTTAACCGGGTTGAAGGATAATATGAAAAAGCTGTACGCTAGAATCCGAAAACGAAAGCCGTAATTCGGCGGTCACGCCTCCGGTGCCATTGGCACGTGCACGCAATGAATTCGAATTGAAGGAAGTCTTTACGCTTCCAGATTGCGTCAAGGAACTTCAAACTTTCGAAGGTCAGGCCGAGATATATGTTTCTGGGGTGAACCGTGCGCAAGCAATTTTGAACGATTACGAGGTCATCAAAGGGAGACCTCTGTTCCGCGCCATAGTCTGCCACATTAGGCAAAGAATAAGAGGCGAGGCTGAAGAAGCTCCCGACTCTTATGGGGTTCTAAAGGTTTGCAAGGAGTTACAGGCTGTTGATCCGAGAGGAGGTCACTTTGCTCAGTCCTCCCCGCCGGCGAGTTTCGTACCAAATACCCGGTTCTACAGGCCGCCAAACGCTCCTCGTTTTTCTTCCCCCTATCAGAGAAACGGTAGGCCTTCATCAGGCTCAGGATATGGTGGGTCCCAAAACAACAACCGCTTCCAGGGCCCAAGACCGGCCATTAAAATGGAATCGAATCGGTCGGGGCAGACACACCGCTCAGATTACAGGGTAGCCCAGAGCGAGGGCTCCGGAGTGAAAAAACGTCGTCAGAACACCACAATCCATTCCAAAGGACAAACAAAGCTCTATCACATGGAGGCCATGCCAGAGCCCCCACAATCCCCGCCGAACAAGGCGAAGACGATGTTGGCATACCTCATCAGGATGCCATAGAAGGAGGGGGCGGTCCTGGAATGGGCACGGAGGGCCTAAATTTTATGGCCGAGGCCTCTCCAGCGTCCCATACTTAGAATATGAGGGTAAGGATGGGGTTAAGTTACAATTTTTGATCGATACCGGCGCGAACAAGAATTTCATCAGCCCCAAAATTGCCGCCGGCTCCACTGTCCTCCCCATCCCCTTCCGTGTACAATCGGCTACGGGTAGTGTTAAAATAACACACCGCGTAACCGGTAAGTTGTTCAAACGTTTTAGAAATAACTCGACCCTCACATTTTTTGTCCTCCCTGGTCTGAACACTTTCGATGGTATCATAGGGGACGATACGCTCAAGGACCTGAAGGCCTTAGTGGACAGAAAGAACAACTGTCTGGTGATATCCCCCGGAATAAAGATCCCACTCCTCGCAAAAAGGTCTCTCAACGTCAACGCTCTGCTAGATGCGACGCACCCAGATGAGGTAAAACGAACCTTGGAGGCACTAATCGACGAGTACCCACACCTTTTCGACCCCTTGTCCCCGGGTGAGGCCGTCGATACTAGTGTAAGGGCCGAAATCCGCACGAACACGTCGGATCCGATTTACACAAAGAGTTACCCCTATCCGGCCAATTTGAGGGCCGAAGTAGACAGGCAAATCGGAGAACTCCTTAATGACGGTATCATCCGTCCGTCCCAAAGCCCATACAACTCCCCGGTGTGGATAGTGCCTAAAAAGGCAAAGCCGAATAGCGAGAAACAGTGGCGGTTGGTCATCGACTTCAAACGTCTGAATAGTGTCACTATTTCCGACACCTATCCGCTTCCGGATATTAATTCCACGTTGGCTAGCCTCGGTGGGGCTAAATACTTCACGACACTCGACCTGACTTCAGGTTTCCACCAAATCCACATGAAACATTCTGATACCGCGAAAACGGCATTCTCCACCCTAAACGGGAAATATGAGTTTCTCCGCCTCCCCTTTGGGCTGAAAAACGCCCCGGCTGTTTTCCAACGCATGATCGATGATGTCCTTCGGGAACAGATCGGCAAAATTTGCTATGTATACATTGACGATATTATCGTCTCTAGTAATGATTACGATGGCCATTGCAAATACCTTTGCTTGGTGTTTGAGAGTCTCAAAAAAGCCAAGCTTCAGGTGAATCTAGCCAAGACGCAGTTCTTGTCAACCCAGGTCGAATTCCTTGTATCAGGGTAGATAACAAGAAAGTAGAGGCTATATCTAAAATGAAACCTCCAGGGAACGTTAAGGAACTGAAGAGATTCCTTGGGATGAACGCCATCTCATTCCTGTCGGAGTTGGTCTTTTACCTGATTTAGTCGTTACCCTGGGGAAATACCTCAAGCCATCGGTGATCAATGGGGTTAAGATCCCGGAAGTTTATCTGTCATCATTTCAACGTCAATGCTTAGAGAATTTTGCCTCGTTCAAAATACGAATAACGCAAAGGTTGGTGACAGATTTGTCGGATCCCGAGGTAATCTGCGAAGTTATTGAAAAAGAACATTGCAGAGCTCACAGGGGTGCTAAGGAGGTGCGCCTGCAGATTTTGGAAAAATTTTATTTCCCTCAGATGGCCAGCACCATCCGCAAGCAACTGTCGTCGTGCGACTGTTGTAAACTCTACAAATACGAGAGACACCCCAATAGGCCACTCCTTCAACCGAAGCCTATTCCAAAGTATAGTTGAGCTGTATAGACAAATTCACCAAGTTTGCCAAGCTCTTTCCTTTAGAATCAAAATCTTCGATTCATCTTCGGGAAAAACTAGTAGAGGTGCTTCATTATTTTACTGTCCCGAAAGTGTTGGTATTAGACAATGAGAGAGGTCTCCTGTGTCCAACGGTACTAAACTATTTGCGTACGCTAGGGATTGCGCTCTACAATACTCCGACCCAAAAACGCGAAGTCAATGGTCAAATCGAGAGTTTTCACTCCACCTTCCTCGAGATTTACCGGTGTTTTAAAGGCGAACACCCTGACTTCCAGTTCAATGAATTGGTCGCTATAGCAGTGGATAGATACAACAATTCTGTTCACTCAGTGACTGGAAATAAGCCAGCGGACCTGTTCTTCGACCGCTCGGCAAGGATCAACTATCAGGGTCGTACTAACTTCAGGACAAAGGTCCTGGAGGATGTTAGAGGCCTGATAGACCATAGGCAGAGGCTCGCAAACGCGGCCCACAATAGGACCCGATCTGAACCCGTGTCTTACCATCAGGGAGACAAGGTATTTGTCTCCAACAAACAGATTAAGACCAAAGGAAAACCACGCTTCAGGGCTGAAGAGGATAGGAACGTGACGATTAAAACCAAGACAGGGAAAATTTTTCATAAGTCGGCTCTGCGGAACTAAAAGAAGTCGTTGGATAATACATGTATGTTTCACAAACTTTCTTTAAACCCACACACTTGTACAAGTCATGGTCAAGCATGACAAGGTCGCCGTAACCACCAAGGAAACCTACGCCGTAGTAGACGATTGCGTCTCCATAGGGAACACGACTGTTTGCCCGGAGAAAAGTCTCCTGAAGTTAGACCAGAGCGGATGCATCCCCAGGCTGTTGAAGGACGGTCAGGCTAAACGAGAACTTCTCAGGAACAATGAGGCGCGCATAGAACTGGTCGAAGACGGGACAATGTTCCTGTCTAATTTCAACGGGACGATGAAAGCCGGAACCAGGACCTACAACTTGGCCGGAACTTACATAGTCCAGTTCGTAAACGAGACGATTAGTGTGGCCGGAAGAACTTACACGAGTTACTCCTCGACGCACTTTACAGTCATGCCGGCGGTACTCACATCGGTAACTGCCACGGGATACGCGCCTTCACTGCACTATATCAACGACTTTAATATGGAGAACCTGAAGAGGCTCTCAGGTATGTCCGAGAAAGTCTCCTTCTCCTTTCTGGTGGAAGCATTGGTCGCCTTGGTTTTCGGTGTGGCCCTATACACCGTATGGAGGAAGCTAACATCGACCAAAGGGATCCCGATCATGAGAGATGGCACACTGGACCTGGAGGTACAATAAGCTGACAGGGCACCCAAAGCGCAATAATCTGCGGGACCCAACGCTTCTTGTTGTTGGTCGCGATCACGCTGCCGACAAACTGCTACGACGGCAAACGACACTTCTTGTTGTTGGTCACGATCACGCTGCCGACAAACTTCTGCTTCTGCAAATGACGCTTGTTGTTGCGGAGCGGCAGAACCACCGGACGTTGGATAAGCGACCGCTGATTTAGCATGGCTCGAATTACGGCCCCTTACCCAACTGCTATGCGGGGTCGCCCCTCACCCTGCACCAGCCGCGAACGCTGCCCACGACTCTGGAGTCGTAGCTCTGGTACGAACCAGGCCCCGCCCCGGACGTCAGTCTTTTCTGACAGCTCAACGGAGACAGCAGCAAACCTGCAAATATAAAACTAAGCTATCCCTAAGAACATTTTAATAAATACAATTTATAACGTCAACGTCAATCGTATCGCCTATTCTTCTTGAGGATCATCAACTACAGAAACGTCAATCGTATCGCTTATCCTTCTTGATGATCACCATCTACAGAACAAATAGCATGTTGATAATACTAACTAGATATAGCTGTGACAAGAGCTCGTCACACTCCGAAGCAACTTTGAGTTGCTTAACTTACATTTTAATATATATTTAACGAAGTCAAATTTTATTTACAGATGCTACAAAAGGGACGAACTTTCAACAGAACAACAACAACTTTAGCTGGCCAACGGCCTCAGCTCACTCACCCAACCATGTGATGCTCCTGCTCTGGATTTCAGAGCACCACCCGAGTCGGGGAGCCCCTCCTGGCCAACTACGACCCTTTCATCCCCCCAGTAACAAACGCTTAGAAGATGCTCATTTTAAGCGTGAATTACAGGTTATTTAAGTATGTTTACAAACTAACATTTCTGCCTATGACTAAAAACTCATACCCTCCCTTTCTCATTTTCTAGCCCTACTTGCCTACAGAGCTCTATGGACTGATGGGGCACTCACTCACTAAGGAGCGGCAATAATAAAAAGGTACAGAAGAAAGCAAGGGCTTATGTTAAGAAGAGTACTATTTAAATCTAACAATAAATTTTACGATGAATAAGTCGAACAATTTGTAAATCTAATTTTGTCTAATGATTGTCGTCCATGTTTCTTATGGGAGCTGGACACAGTTTTATAGACGGCGATTGGAGATTTTTTTGAAGAGGGGCGAATAGTATACCCTGGCGGCTCTCCGCATGGACCAAGGTGACGACGTGAAATGGGTATCGTTCCATCTTCAGATTTCCAGATTTTATAAAATTATTCGCGGCAAGATAAGAATTGACCGCCTCGGCTCTTGATTTTGACTGACAAAACCTGCCCTCGAAAAATCTACTTAGCGGTCGCTGAGCCTGTGGTGTCGGGCATCTAACCGACAGTTCAAACGGTGCATAATCCAAACGGTAAGCGGGTTTGCTGACCGATCTGGCTTTTAAGAGAAAGCCAAAACTGCACTGCTTGCTCTGTCGGTAGATATGTAGTACCAGGGCAGCTGTATTCATCGACAACTGTCTATCGACAAAAAAAACAGCTGTTTTCGCAAAATGCAACAGCACCCAATGTTTCGAGTGGCGCAAACAATTCCGCAGAGCGACGAAATAATTGGGGCATTTTACTGGACAGGACATTTTCTGGAGCCGGCACAGTTCCCTCAGACGCAGTCCAACAGGCGCCATACGCGGGACCCCATGATCTTTCAACCGCTGCCATAATGAGTTTCGCCGGTAAATGCGACAATCGTATCAATAATATTAGTTGATGTTGGTGTCTTGGTGTTCTTTTCTTTTCGTTTTAGGAGCTGTTTGGAAAATTTGTGGCGAGCTACTATCATGTACGGATATCCTTTGCGTGATACACGCCTAGGAACAGCATAGAAACTTCGGGCTCTTTGATCGTACCGTTGTTTACTTAATTGGTACGCGTCATTAATTTTCTCGCGTACTCGCGCTCGGATGATGGTGAGTTTATCTTTTCGTTCCATACCATCCATCTCATGGTCACACATTGATCTTAGTTTCCTGGCCAACTTATAGCAACCGCCGTTTAGGTATAAGTGGTGGCCGAATACGGTGAAGAACGGCGTTTGCCCTGTTGCCTCGTGGATGGCATTCCGAATTGCAACTTCGCTTTCCGGGAGATGTGTGTCCCACTCAGGGTTGCCAAGTCAAAATTTGAAAATTGCGTAGGCTGGCTCCAAAATCTACTTCAATTCTATCAATTTTGTTGAAATACGTAGATCTACATTTTTTTATATTTAAAAACAATAACAAAAATGAATAAATGTTTAAATTAACTGTCTTTGAACTTCATTTTTACTAATTTCTTTTCACTTTATAAAAAGAAAATTACATTTTTTAAATTGCTTCTATACATTAATGTATAAGTTATACAAAAATTTAAACATGTTTTTATTAAAGTATTTTATATGGTTTTCAAAGGGCACTAAATTTTCCTTTAACCCACTTTTTGTGTGAAGTAAACCTTTTAAAGTGTCCGTTTCTACAACATTAGCACTGCTTTGTGGCAAAATTAGCAAGTTTTGAGTAAACTCCGTCACGATCGGAAACATCTGGGTTTAATTTCCCTTTTTAACATTTGAAATATAACGCCAAAAAACGTCTGGTGGTACCGTTTCCTCCTCTTTAAAGGGAAAACTCATGTTTCGAAGAAGTCGCCATTCGCGGTCTCGCTCCGTCATATTTTGTGAACACAATCCTGTAAATTATAAGAACTTATTAAAAATTTTGTTAATTCGGTTTTTCTAAGTCCCTCTTGCCTGAAGAGCATTTGAGGTCTGCTTTGCAAGATTTGCATTGAAAATACTAATTACCCTTTCTGCTTTTTATCAGCCAGGAGGAATACTTTTTTCCCAAGCTGCTGAGTACTTTACATCGTAGTGTACTTTCCTTTTTTGGGTTGTAGTTGCTTTTGTTACATCTTGTTCGCTGCTACTTGATATATTTTCGATTTCCATTGTTATTCTTCCACAAATTACAAACCAAGTGCTGCCAATATATAATATTTGCAATTAAGCGCTGCTATATCGATCGTTGTACATATCGCTTAAATATATATCGCATAGCGCATACATATCGATAATTACGCACATACCATGTATTATATGCATCACAGCATGACTCCGCGTACGTAACATTAATACGGAGATCCACGTAAAACGACGGATGGTTGGCAACGCTTGACTTAGAAAGTCAAAATACACATTAAAGCATATATCGCATGCCCAGATCAGGATTCTATACCTTTTGGGTGATATTTAAAGGTTTTTCAGTTTTTTGAGGTTATGACGAAATCCAGACGTGATGGAGAATTTCATGACACCAGATCATGACACTTTTTTTTTTGTAGACCTGTGTAAAATATGTATAAATAAGCAAATGAATATTTTTTTAACTATGAAATGTATGGTGTTAACGGACTGTAAGACCTTAATTAATTAGACGGATATAAGATCTCCTATGGGAGTGTCTGTGGGCTCCTCAAGCCGAACTGACTTTAAGTCTGCATGATCTAAAATGTTTGGGCTGACAATTTTGAGTTTTGCAAGTGTTATAGTCAGCATGAGACTTTGTAACTCCATCATTAACATTCTATTCCTGGCTAGTAGGGTTTCATATAAATGGCCGGTGTCAATTTGCGAATTTTTGGTTGCTCTGAAAATTTTGTTTACTGTGTCGGTTAATTTGTTAATCTGATTTTGAGTTCTGGTGTTTATTTCTGCCTGTTTATTGTGCGCATCAATCAGCTGGGTCTCGGTGAATCTACTTCTTTCTAAATCATTGGGGCCTGAGGTGCCCGCTACAACTTTCAGTATGGATCCTAGAAAATCTAAGCTCCTAGCTACCCTGTGATGCATGCCCTGTGATGCGTGCCTAATCATATGCGATTGCGGGAACTTGTCAAATAAGCTGGCTTTCTCCTCCACTATGCGCATATACTCTAAGAGGTTCGCTGAGTTCCTGATGTAGGCGAACTCCTCCCATACCAAGACTCGTCCCTCAAAGACAGGGATATACTTGGCGTGCGAGTATTCGGTGATGTGCGCTGAGGCCAAAGATACCGAAAGAAAGAGGATGAGTCCAATCCTGATAGTGAAATTTTAACTATGTTTTTGTTCGTAAAGCGGGGAACCCAACAACAAGAAATACCGAACTTAAGTACTATATGCCGATGGCATTAGATCCTTTAAACCTAATTAAAATCATGCCAAGCGGCCAAAAAAAAAAAAAAGAAAAACATTTGCTAGCGCAATGACATTGCTTTTGGGAATGTTATTTTAAGTTGTCCTTTTGGACCACCCTCGTGAGTTTGTTTCCAAGCCTACGGTTGGATTTGACCTACATCGTTCTCCTACATCGGAGACCCTGTTTTGTCGAGAGGCATTCTCTCTGGCTCTGAGGGCAACCTGAGCATTTCGAATCTTGGTCTGGAGTTCCGTTTGTGGTTCGTCAGGGTGTGCTTGTACAATGTCAAAAGGTCTTTTGTTAACGACCGAATGGAATGACTTATTGTACTCTACCGTAGCCAACAAAATTACTTCTACCGTGTCACATATGCCCCTGTCGATCTGCAGGCATCTGGCAAGCTCCACCAACGTACTATGGAAACGTTCCACTTGTCCGTTGGAGACACTGTGTAGAGGTGGTGCATTCGAAACGCTGACACCAAAGTTGTTGGACAACATAGATGTGATTGTGTGCGAGTTCAACGATGGCTCGTTGTCGCAATATATTACTCTGGCTTTCGGGAAGAAGTTCATAAGCTGGAGCAATGCAGCCTTGAGATCCTCAATGGACCTCGATTAAATACGCTGTACGACAGCAAATTTGGAAAACTTGCCGACGCAAGTGAGAAAGAACTTTTTATCTGTAGAGAATATGTCTATGTGCAACATTTCTCCCGTGTGTGATGGTATTGGAGACTCCCCAATCTCTTGTTTCCTTGGGTGTCTGTCATACTTGGCCCTCGCGCATGCCTTGCAGTTCTGGACTATCTCGTTAGCAAGCTTGGACATTTTCGGAAAGTAATATTCGGATAGAGCTTGTTTGACGTTTTCCTGTGCCGCTCTATGGGCTCTATTGTGTTCGGCCGTGAGGATTTCCCTTTTCTCCTCCGTGCCGAATATGTCAACTACCAGTGCCAGAACCTAGTGTCTGGGAACCTCCGGACGACTTCGTCCTGAACCATCGCGAGTGTATGCAGTTCACAGTGGATGGCATTTACGCCCTTCGGCATAATTACTTCTGAGACGCAGTCCAACAGAGAGTCTCTGCAGGTGAAGGTAATTGTTTGGCGCTTTTTATCCCTGAACAAAACGAAAGTTCGTTTTCAAGGAAAATGCGTTTCCTCCAGTATTATCTTGTTCTGGAAGCAGTTCAACGGTTTTCCGCTGTTTCAATGGTGTGCGTGTGGGAGAGCTCACTGTGAATTGTTGCTGCGCATGATTCGGGTGCTTGTTCTTCCAAAGCGTTAAGCTGTTGTCTAAACAATGCATCCGCAACAAGATTCTCTTTTCCGGGTTTGTAAAATATCCAGGCATTGGACTCGTTTATGCGTGCTTTCCACCTTTTTATTTTCGCATTAGGGTTGGATTCCGCAACGGAAAATATAAAAGGCTGGTGGTCGGTAAAGATATTTATATCTTAAACTCCGTACAGATAATGCCGAAGCTTGGCTAAGGCCCAGATAATGGCTAGTAATTCCCGCTCGTTAGCCGCGTAGTTAACTTCCCTATCTTTTAAGGTTCTCGATATCATGGTGATACAACACCGCACCTATACTGTAGGCTGAAGCATCGGTCGTTAGATCGAACTGCTTCTTGTAGTCAGGATATTTGAGCATGATATCTTCGGATGCCTATATGTTTCGTAACTTTTCAAAGGCTTGCCGCCGCTCTTCCGAGAACTGTACTTGGATGTTCCGGGACGTGTGCTTGCTGACGGTTCCATTTTCACCCTTTTATATGTGCGAGATGGGCCTAGCTATCGCTGCTAAGTCCTTTATGAAACATCTGTAATAGCTCGCGAGGCCCAGGAATGACCTGACCTCAAAAACAGTTTTGGCTCTGGGAACTCTTGTATAGCCCTAACCTTTTCCGGGTCGGTCGTTGCACCGTTATTAGTAACTATGAACCCAAGGAAATTCACGCTCTTCTTAAAAAATGTGATTTTTCTATTGACACTCTCATATTTGCCTCGTAGCTTTGTAGGACCCATTCTACATGCTTGACGTGAGACTCTTCATCCTCAAAGAATATAATAACATCTTCTACATAGACGTAGCCAAATTTGACAATCTGCTCTCGCAGGATATCGTCAATAGTTCTCTGAAAGATGCTGGCTGCGTTCTTGAGGCCAAATGGAAGCCTTTTGAACTCGTAATTTGCACCATTCACTGAAAAGGAAGTCTTTTCCCGGTCGCGTTCAGCGTGTAGCCAGACTTGAGATCAGGTGTAGAAAAGTAACAGGCTTTGCCCAAGTTTCCTTATATCATTGAGATATTTGGCATTAGGTACCTGTCAGGAATTGTTCGCTCATTGAGTTTGCGAAAGTCGATGACCATACGTCGGTTTTGGTTGCCCGCCTCGTCAGTACCCTTCGTTTCCACAACCCTAATAGGGTTATTGTAAGGGGAGGCCGTCAGCCGTCAGAGACAGCAAGGGGAATAAAATGTATCCACAGCTTTGGCTGAGGTACGCGCCGTCCTTGCTCCTACTGACGGAAGTGCGGCTATACTCTCCACGTGAGGGCGGCTGGAAGCAGGCCCCTAGCACGGTCATGTCTCTGTTACGGGTGCTGACTAATTGTAGTCGGCCGAAGATCGTGAATCTATAAATCACCCCAATCCAAGGCGGAACAGCATACGGGCATACGGGCTATGTCGTGGGTGAGCTTCCCTTCCCGCTTACTCGTGGGACCAAATTTTATGGATCTAGACAATTTTACTAACAAGCCTGATGCGGCTTTGAACGCATCAACCCAGGGTGAAGCCTTCACGGCCGACCCCAACACCAGCACTGCAGCCATTGGGCTGCTGGCTTCCACCCCCAATACTACGGGTCTCGACCCTTGTACTCCGGGGGACTCGGACAGGCCACGAACTCCCTTGGACACTGAGTTCGCTAGGGCTGCCTTCTCGTCCTACAACTGCTCAGTCATGCAGCAGACCGTCGAGGTGATGTCCTCCGACGCCGAAGCTGAAGGTGATCTGATCAGCTTTGCTGACGACGCTTCCGTGGCCTCTCATAGGTCAGACCTCACGGAAGCAGGCTCCCAAATCCAGACTCTGCGACTGGTTGATCGGTGGTCACATCCGTGGACTATCATGCGGATCATGTAAGCTAATATATGACCGCATGGGCGGTGCCCCTCGCACTGCTATTGTTGTAAATAACAATGTGAGACACTTCCCTTTACCTAATTTCATCCACAGAGACCTGGTGGCAACGGCTATTGAGGTAGCCTCGGCTTAAGGTGTCCGGGAGGTTGTGATCGCCTCTGCCTACTTCCCGGGCGACGTGGATCGCGTTCCCCCCACAGAGGTTCAGCGGCTGGTGGATTTCTGCCGCCAACACAACAAACCGCTCGTGATCGGCTGTGATGTCAATGCGCATCACACGATCTGGAAATGCAGCGATATTAATTGACGTGGTGAGTGTGTGTGTATTGTGCTGTCAATTAGATGTTGCTAACATAGGGTGTAAGCCAACTTTCATTAATGCCATTAAGGAAGAGGTTTTGGACCTTACCCTAGTCAGTAACTCTATTGGGAGTTCACTGGTGAACTGGAGGGTCACAGACGAAGCCACCTTGTCGGACCATCAGCACATCAGGTTTGACCTACCTGGACAAGTCGAGATCCGTCAGAACTCCTTCTGTCCCAAAAAGACCAATTGGGAACTTTTTAAAGCCTCTGTGGCTTTTAAAGCAGACTTTTTGATCAGCAACCCAAATTCTATCAGAGAGATAGAACTTGCTGCCAACCTGCTTCAATATGTGCTAATCACATCCTTTGAGGACAGCTCTGTTCGGAAGACCCTAAAGGTCAACCGAAAAGTTCCATGTTGGAACGTGGAACTATCCGTACAAAGAGGGAAGGTTATCTAGCCGTGTCAGTTGGGACACCTGTAGGGACGCTCTAACTAATTATAATAAAAACATTAGACGTGCTAAACGCGATACGTGGCGCAGCTACTGTGAAAGCATTGAATCGCTGCCAGAGGCAGCGAGACTGCACAAAGTATTAGCTTAATGGTCGTCTAATGGTATAGGGCTTCTTAAAAGAAAAGACGGCTCTTTCACTCAAGATCGCAGGGAAGCACTTGATCTTCTACTTCTACGAACCCAGATCTTTCTAGTTAAGATGACGTCACCATGTCACCGGACTCACGTGGATCCAGTTTATCAGGAACCATCTTCGACCCTGAAAAGGTCAAATGGGCTGTAGATTCCTTCGCTCCCTTCAAAGCCCCAGGAGGCGATCAAAATCGCCCTAGCCCTTCTACAAAACAGCCTGGATCACATTCTCAATCCGCGGGTCGGCCTTTTTAGAGCTAGTCCTTCTTAGGGATACATACCCATCTCTTGGAGGAGAGTCAATGTGGTATCCTGCATCCCACGCAGTTTGCGTATATAGCCGGAAGGTCGACTGAGGTCGCCCTCGACAAATTAGTAGGTAAGTTCAAAGGAGCCCTCGTATCCAAGAACAATAATACCGGCTACGGTTCTATCTCTGCTGCGCTAGAGCGCAGAAATATTGCCCATCTCCTTATCCGATTGATTGATGCTATCCTCAAACACCGGATATTTCCTCTACCTTGGACACTACGACTGCTTTCATTAGTGCGGTTAAAGGATGTCCCCAGGGAGGGGTCTTATCCCCCTTACTCTGGTAATACTTAGTAGTTGATGAACTACTAAGTATTCTTGCACAACAGGGCGTGGAAGCAATTGGCTACGCTGACGACCTGGCTCTAGTAGTGAATGGGAAATTTTCCAACCCCGTGATAGAACTGATGGGATCTGCTCTGAACACGGTTAGCAGATGGTGCAAATATGTATGTCTCAATATCAATCCTCATTCCGCTATTCAATTGACATAGGTCAATTGTACATTGGCGGCTCTCCCGTGGGTCTTTCCAGCGAGGATAAACATCTAGGGGTTACTCTTGATAAAAGACTAAATTCGAATTCCCACTTAAACAACACCCTATCAAAGGCAACTCATGCCATGTGGGCCTGCAGAAGATTCTTTGGTAGAACCTGGGGTCTCAAATCCTGTACCATGCGGTGGCTATTTGAGATGATGGTAAGACCCATCGTCACCTACGCTGCAATTGTGTGGTGGCTCAAGGTGACGCAGGCCACTGCCATCAACAAATGCAATAAATTGCAAAGGCTGCTTTGCCTTTCTCTGACGAGTTCCTTTCGCACCTGTCCCACAGCAGCAATGGGGTCAATCTTGAACCTGACTCCGCTGCATATCCGTATAAAAGAAGTCGCTGCCATCAGCCTTCTTAGAATTAAGCTCCAATCTGGGCTTCTAGTTATCGAATCAGAGCATGCTAGATCAGATTCTATGACCAAGGAACTCCTCTTTGGTGCCAAATTCAGAACCCTTATACCAGACCGAAAGGACTGGGATGCTGGCAACCTCATCATGGCATACACTGGAGAGCGAATGTTTTCATCTTCTCGGACAGCCAAGCTGCTATACTGGCCCTCTCCTCAAATAGAGTAGGATCACGTATGGTGGCTGAATGCTGGAACTGCCTCCAGAGGCTGTCCAATAGAAATAAAGTTACCCACCTCTGGGTACCTGGACAATCTGGTTTCCAAGGCAACGAGCTAGCGGATGAACTAGCGAGGGCGGGGTCATCAGCTCCCCTACATGGCCCTGAACCCTTTTGTGGCGTGGGGTGGTCAACCATCTCATCCCTTATGAAAACCTGGGCAGATTGGTTGACCGAACGCTACTGGTTCTTCCAACCAGGGACGAGGCAGGCTAAAGAGCTTACAAATCCCTCGGTTAAACGAAGAACAGATTCACTCTCTAGGAGAGATCTCTATCTCCTTGTTGGCTACCTTATTGGCCACCATCTGGTGATCTATCACCTCACAAAAATGCGTCTATCCTCGGATGCAGAGTGCAGGCTCTGCAAAGAGGACGACAAACCACCAAACACATACTATGTGATTGTCCAACCTTGGTATTGATTAGGAGGAAACATTTGCACGTGGAAATCGCAGTTCCCGAGCACATTATCCGTTCCTCGACGAAAGACCTGGTATGCTTCATTAGGGAAACATATGAGCTTTTGTCAATATAGGGAGAGCTTTATAGGCACAAAAGATCTTGCTGGTCGCAGTGCCTCGCACCTTCTCTGTAGGGAGACTCCCTCTGTCAAATAACAATAATAATAATAGTATACCCTTTTTTGATCATTTTCAATGGTCGAAGGGTATAAATAGTTTTAAAATACAAAATTGGAAAGAGTTTATGCCTGTTCTGTCTGATCGCCAATAAAAACAAGCAAACTTACGGTTCCCGTATTAATTTATGGAGATTTTCCAGCTAAATCTTAACGGTATAATCGTACTTTTTAGCCGCAGCCTAATACAAGCAAACCTGTGTGCATTGGTGCCTTTCAATCATCTTAACAAAATGCACAACATGAAACCAGATAAATGTACACCTAAAATTGTGGAATATAATACTTATATACATAGTTGAGTTTAATAAGATTTAATAAAAATTATAATATATTGTGCAAACCATTTTTTTATTGGGTTAAGAAATGAAAAACATTTTACATTTAAGGTCTAAACGTCCCTAAAACGATTATTTCGTTGGAAAATAGACTATTTTAATCCTTATGGGATTGAGATGTGATAGAGAAATCTAATCGAAGGAATACAATAGTAACTAAAAATATTATATATATAAAAGCAATAACCAATAAAGGTTCTTGAAGTAAAGACACTTTTGAAAATGTGTATTTAAGATTAAAATCTGAAATGTGGTTTTCCACTAAATTCAATTTGGAAAACGAAACAACAGGACGTCCTATAGTATCCAAATACGTATGCATTACTTCATCTTCGAGTCGTATAACGCTGTACGGGGTTATAAGTTCAATATTTGTAGAACCTTCGGGTAATATTATATTTATAATGGCTTTCTCGATCAACATATTGTCGTGTATATGATCAATAAGATGCATTTTTAAAATGTATTCGTTGCCAGAATTAAACAAGTATTCATAAGAAGGCACATTATAGCCAAGCGTATATTGCGTTTTCCAGCCGCCAAACAAGGGAAATCTCGGACGTAAATCGAGTTCAATAAAGTCTCTCATTAAATTCATGTTAGATGTAGAAATATTACCATTAGTATCACGGTAGTAAACACCAACAGCAGATGCTGGCAAAAACGTTTTGTAAGACTTAACAGCAGAAAGTCCAGAGCGACCATCTTTCTGAAAATCGTACCTAGAAAATGATCCCTTTAGTTTAGCACCACTATGTGTCATCTGAATCGACTCTTTGACAGCAATATTGCCCCAATGCGACACTTCAATTGTACGATCCAAGGAGTTGACTGTCAAAAAGGGTGATTGATTTTCATAGTGAACAAATAGCTCTTCCTCGGTCAAAGCTGAAATAACAAAAACAATATATAGCACTTATATTTTTTCAGAAGGCTTGTCCAGTGAAGGAAAATTGCTAAATCTGCCTTTACAATTTAAAAAACAAAATTTATTGCAAACTTACCTTTCACATTGTCATATGGTCCTAACAACAACTTATTTGAAGATACCGTATATGGCTTAGCCTGAGTATGCGAAAGAATATTTGACGATGCTAGTAATACATTGGTTTTCTGTGTTAAAGTCGTGTATTTTGAATACAAGTAAAGGTTTCCAACAAATTTCACCAGTTGCTTATCATTTTGTTTTATTTCTGATGGATGTGGCAGTATGTTCTTGGAAGAAACGGTTTCTATAACAAGAGTTTGGCTTGCCGACAGTAAGATAAATGTAAGTTTGTAACTCTGGTGACTGCTTGATTGATCTTTTATATGTTGTATTTCAAGTTTGTTATTAAATCCATCTTTAACGAAAATATGAGATAGGTTTGGCTCCTTTAGATTAAAAATATATTCCTTCAAGGGTTTGCCGGTATCTTCTTCAACTGATATCTTATATTTTGTCTTAACAAGCTGGGAAGTTAAATCCAAAGTTCTTTCCACATTTTTATTTATTATTTCAGCATGGGACGCATGAAAGAATAGGTAAAATATTGCCACGAAACAACTTATCCAATTTATCTCCATTTTTCTTACAGCTTAGACACGTAATGCCAATAATTTTAATAGCGGTTTGTTGTATAGTGATCTATCGATTACTTCGATATTTTTACAAACATCACTTTTACAAACATAATTAGGATCTATCAATTAGAAATAAAAGAAATGGAACAGAAAATAAATAATAAAATAGACAAAACAGTATAAGTAAACGGTATATATGATTCATTTCTTAGTCTATTATTTTTTTTATTTCTTTAATGATACAAAACAGATTTGTGAAGTAGTATCTTAATTTCTAATATCAAAGTGTAAATATTGGAATGGAAGCTGGTAAATAAATATATAAAATATCAAATTATCACAACTGTCAAAGAGCTTAGCTATCCTTCAATAAATTTTAACGAACTAAACATATGATTACAATACTTTAGTTTTATCTAAGAGCATCGAACATAAAGAGTGCTCAAACAGAGAAAACTCCTAGCCTGATGCTTTCAGTTTATTATAACCCCAAGACCGGAAAGGTTCAACGAGTGAGCAATCGGCTGTATTTGTTAGTTACCCCGTAGCAGCGAACAGCGGCATCATGTCAGTCGTATATATTTAATCAGCGAGCAGCGACATCAACTAAGTCGCGTAACGACAACGGAACGATAACAACGATTGTAAATTATATTTTATAATAAAATATCAAATCCCGCAATTTGAGCACAAGCAATATATATATAAGGCAATTACTTTTTATAATTATCATTGCTAATACTCAATAACACTTAGAGGTATAAGCAATAGTGCAGCGATGTATGTCCAAATTAAGAAGGTCAAAACGACGTGGAAAGGGTTATCTGTAATTATTGCATGATAACAATTAAGCCAAACTAAAAAATTTGCATCAAATAACAAACACGGGTTCATACAGATTATTTAGGACACTTGTGCAGAAAACATTTTCATGCAGAAAATGTAGGCATTTAGCGGCATAGAACAAAATGTAATGTTTCATGCAGAAACTGTAGCTATTTAGCTGCATAGAATAAAATGGACAGGCATTATAAAATACTGCTTCAGCTACAAACAATCAAAAAAATTGTAGAGTATAAATGGTACAAGGTGCTCGAACGAATCGGAATCTGGTTCACCAGAACTGGATTAGTTTTTTTATATTTTCCTAAATATATTATTTATATATATATTTTCGCAAAAGGTTTAATTCAGTTTATATTTTAATACGTTTTATATGCAAATGCCTCAGGACTGGGAAGGGGAAAATATTTCATTGAATTGTTAACCCTAAAATATATTTTTTATTTAAGGTGCTTAGGTTCGAACTTGCACAAGGAATCACTGAAATTTATGTGTACGATTCTTTTATGTGTTCAGTTTTTCGGCATATTCAAGTAGGTATGTAATGTTTGGAAAGTTGCCGTCAACACATAAATAAAGCAACTTATTTCCTTTCTAAATGTAATCTAAGAAGAGAAGAAATATATTTTAATGAATTGTACATATTTTTTATCTGGTGTTAACAGATTGACGCTACTTTACAATTTTGATTACTTAATCATAATAACTTTATCGAAATTTACAAGAAAAACTATCAGATGCTTAGGATATTATTTTTGTATATCGATTAAAGTCGAACATCTATGCTATATGGAATACTTCAATATAAAAAATGATTCCATTTTCTTTTGATGATCTTCAATCAGCTTTTCAACTTGATAGGTGAGTAATTTCGATATTCGATATGGTCATTTGTAAAAGAATTTTAATTCCAGTCTATACTACGGATTCTTAGATTTGACGGACTCAAAGAATATTAAAATAAAGGATGTTATTCAAAGAACTATCACAGCATTACAAGACGAAGTAGCTAATGCTCATTCTATAAAACTATGTAATGATAGAGGAAATATAAACTCTTATAAAAAGGAAAATTCAAAAACTACGCTTCGTAAAAACGAAGGAAAATTCACAAGCACGCTTGGAACAAAAAATGGAATACCACCTGGAATCAGTGAAGTCGACGTAAACACATATTGTAAACTCGGTCACTTGCACCTACTTATGCTTGAATACTCGGAAGGTAAAGCATTTTTAACAGTTTTAGTCTCATAAATTTTGTCGAAAGCACTGTGTTAGAATTTAAATGGAAGTAATCGTCTGGAGAAGCGGCTTTTCTTAAAATACGGTTTTGGTAATTGCCTAGATATTGGACTTGTAGTCAATCGCCACCTAATATTTTCCTATTCCGTTTTTGCTCTGTGAATTTCCCGCATCCGATCCTCTGTAGTGTCTTTTAGCGATTCTTAGCTTCATTTTTCTTAGACCATATGACAAAGTATTTCTTTGTATTTGCCTTAGTCAGCAGGGGCAGCTGCCCGCCCCAGAAATTTCAACGGGGGGGGGCAATATTATCATTTTGCCCCCCCTACGTAATCAAAAGTCAGTTTTGTTAATCAAATTTTTCGTTAGTAAAAAGTATTTCTAAAAGTGATTATGCTACATCTTCTTAATTATTGTCCCATTGCAAGGAGATAACTGTGTATTCAAAAGTTCACATTAAAAGTATAGCGCATTCTCATTTCCTAATACCAAAATGTTCGTAAAAATCCTTTTTTTTTAGGTTTGCCCCCCATTAAAAATTTCGTTGCGACGCCCCTGGTTTCACCATCTGCGTATGCGACACATGCAGTTATATGTCAATGTGTACTCAAAATATGTGAATTAGCAAAAAAACACTTAAGTTTATTTTTAAAATAAACCCGTAGACAATTATCAAACTATCTTTAAATGTATTCAATGTATGTTACATATTTTTTTTAATTACAGCTTTATCTGCTTATCAGAAATACATACGGCTTTGCGAAAAATATTGGGACAACCATTCACTTCTATATGGGATAGGAATTGTCTATTTTGAGCTTAAATGTTTTAAATGGTAAGTCTTCGACGATCTTACGTGTTTCATACTAGGTTGTAAGAAAGATTGTGAAAAAAAAACAAGGAGTCAAACCGGACCGGAACCGAAACTGATACCGAGCAGAAACTTTAAAAATTTTTGGGAAACCGGTATCGACAACTCTAAAATTCTATTTTATAAACCGTAAACCTTAAAAAAACCTTTTAACAGGTATCGTACCAAATCATTGTTCCGTACTGTTTTGGTTCTGTATTATTTTAGACTTGAACGCACAGTAACTTTAAACACATTAGCACTCTTTGTTATTTATTTTATTTATGTGAAATGTAGGTAATGTAAATGAAATGAAATGAAGACATGTCCTAAGTTTTTTCATTTATGTGCATACATTTGTGAATATACCTATCACCACTAAGCACTGAACACAAGAGAACTCAAACAGGGGGGAAAATTCTTAACTTCGGTGTTCGGGGTCGGCTCTCGCAACAGCGCATAGGATCAAACTGCTTGTAAGGCGCGTACTTTGCGCTGCAGTTGCTGCCTGCTGGCATGTGATGTTGGTGTGGTTGCACGGCATGATTCGGCCGCGCTCTGGTATTTGTGTTTCACGTCTGCGAACGTGGGAGTCGATATATTGCGGGAAAATTTAGACTTCAATTTGGCATGCTACATCGATTAATTTTATTTAGTAAATGCATATATGTGTATTCAAACATTTGTTTGATTTGATTTTGTAATATTAGTAATGAACCCAATATATATGTGTCACTTTTTTTCGATGTTTTAAATTGCATTGCAAATGTAATATATTATATATAATAATATTATATTAATTCATCTACATATATTATAATGACTGTTTCATTTAAGTTATTCCCCAATAACTTTGGCTACTGTAATTCGTCTCTTGGCTTCTGCACCACAAACACACCGGTCTGCGCCCGTAACTGCGCCTCGCGCGCCCTGCTACGATGTCGCACCAACATTAATATGTTTATATTGTATAATTATTCCTTGTAGACACACTAATTCTAGTGTTCTAACCGTGGCCCCATTTTCAGTCTCGCAATAAACCTTTGCCGCCCTGTTCTCTTTGCTCTAGACGTCGAAACACAAAATTGACTTCAGGCTGCCAGCGCGCCGGCCGAAGCATTTGCCTGTTGTCAAACTTCACTAGCAACGCATACATTCACATGCCAGCATGTGCATGCATACACACACACATTGAAACGATCGCACAGCGCAAAGAAGTACGCGCGTGCTTATCGTTCCGCTGTCGTTGTGCGACTGAAGCAGTTTTGATCCTATGCGCTGTTTGTACTGAGAGCCGAACATCGAAGTTCCCATCCGAACAGCCGAGCGTGCAGCCGAAGTCTGTGGGGCGCTATGATTCAAAAACTGACAAAAACAGATTTACCCCCTGTTTGAGTTCTCTATGTGTTCAGTGCTTAGTGCTATCACTATCGAACATATAGAGTACGCAAACAGCGGATTTTACTCGTTTCATGCCGATGGCACCCCAGATCTCGAAGAGTTTCACGAGTCACTTTCTTTGTTAGAAACCCCGAAACACAAAAGAGCGGCATCAACTAAGTCGCACAACGACAGCGAAACGATGAGTACAGGCGTAATTCTTTGCGTTGTGCGGTCGTTTTAATGTGTACGTACATGCATATGTATATGCATGTACGATATGAATATACACGTTGCTTGTGAAGTTTGACAACAGGCAATGCTTCGGCCAGCGCGCTGACAGCTTGAAGTCAATTGTGCTTCGGCGTCGAGAGCAAGAGACTCAAAATTAGTAATTTTGCGGCGAAAACTTAAAATTTTCGAAGACACGTGGCTTTTTTATGGAGATAATATTATTAAGTAAATACATACATAGATAATTATGTATTCCGATTTTTTTGTGAAATAGTGTCGTAAAAATTAATAAAATTTGAAAATAAGTGGTAGTTGGACAATTCTTTAATATAAATATAATAAAAGGGTTAATAGCTGCCTACATCTCCGATTTTTAATATAAATATAAAGTCGCTTGTGGGACTCAGTGCGCATCTTTGTGACGTTTTACTCAGAATTAGCCAACAACAAAATACATGTAAAATTAATTATTTTCAAAATTCAATTACAAAAAAAAATAGAAGCGACCGCCAAATAATTCTTTCACCTAAATTCAAGATAAATATAGTCCCATCAGTAAAAAAAAATTTAAAAAATTGGATATGTAGGCAACTATATACTCAATAAATTATAAATACACATGTTTGCAGATGTTACAAGTTCTTACCGTCAAATTACCATATTGAAGTACACTTATTCAGCTTCTAAATAAAAAAATTATTTATCAGTCGCTTCTACAATAATTAGGTGAATGAATGGTTAAGGTTAAATAGCTGCCTACATCTCCGAAACACATGTAAATTTTATAAATTTTAAAACTTAATTAAAAACAAGAGCAACAGTCGAGCGGCACGCGACAGTGGGATACCCTTCGACCTTTTTGAAATGTAAAGAGTCCATAATTGTACAATACTTCTACTTGATAGAAATATCGTAACGTAAGCCTTTATATGCGTCTGATTGAAATTTTGAAGTTATGTTGGTATTATAATTAGTAAAATATAGTCTTACTCAGAATGTTGTATCTTTTATATGTCGCTCGCAAATCTGCTTAAAAGGTGAAATTATTGATTTGCGCGGGCGGGGGATGTGGCAGCCAACATTTGAAATAAACTTCACCTGTCCCGGATCAACAGAAACCTTCACGCCAAATTTGGTGTCTCTAGCTGTTATAATAGCTGAGATCTGTGTGTTCATCTGGACATCCAGACATCCGGACAGACAGACAGACATGGCTTAATCGACTTGGCTAGTGATCCTGAGCTAGAATATATATACTTTGTCGGGTCTCCCACGCCTCCTTCTGCCTGTTACATACATTTGCACAAAGTTAGTATGCCCTTTTTTGACCATTTTCAATGGTCGAAGGGTATAAAAATGAAGAGCGACCGCCAAAAAATTGTTTCACCAAAAATATTGATAATATAGCCCTGTCACAACAAAAAATTGAAATAAAATCGGAGATGGAGGCAACTATTAAACCTTTACCGAATGAATTATGTCGGAACTAGTTTTTTTGTATGGTATTTTACAATTTAATAAAATCGCATGTAATCACAGTTGCGTTTATGAGAAAGGGCAGTCTGTCTGAAACGTTTTGTGACGTAACAGTGTGTCATAAACCGATTTATTTTAAATTAAAGGTAAGCAAGAAAATTCAATGTGTTGAGAGGGCGCACACGTAGTGCCTTAAAAACTGTTTAAGCTGTTGAATATCTACATTGGCGCCAGCTTACTAATCAACGAGTTCGTGTAGGCGATTCATACAATTTTCTATCTTTGTGATGACTTAGTCAGAACTAAGAATCAACCAAGTAAATGTTAATTTTATTAATTCTAAATTTCGATTAATGAAAAACTAAAAGCCTCATTCAAAAAATATCCTTTACAAAAAAGACGATTAAAAATAGAAAAACTTTGAAAAACTTATGCAACAGCCAGAAGATACATACTCGTATGTATGTATATTTGCTGCGAATTGCTGAGTGGATTGAGCCATGTTTGTACATATGTATGTCTGTCTAGTAAGAACACAGATCTGAGCTTTTATAAAATTCAAATTTCTGGATACTATGGTTAAGCTTATATCAAATGTTGGGTGCCAAAGGCACCGCACCCGTTAAACTATAATTAAGTTTTTCATGTCACGGCGTATAAATTATACAACTTTCTGGCCTTGACATATAGTAAGCTAATATAATACATGCCCACAAAAAAAACATTTTAAATATCCTCAAAAAGATATAGAATCCTGGCATGGGATATATGATTTAACATGGATTCGGATTCAGCAACCCAAAATACATATAACTGCATATGTCGCATACACAGATCCTTAAACTTATTTTTGTGGGCCTGTGTTACCCAAGAAAAGAATACAATGTCAAGACTACGTTGACGGAATTGTAAATATCTAAGGCGAATACAAAGAAATACTTTGTCATATGGTCCAAGAAAGATTTACAAAGAAAAAAATAATTACTCATATAAAGATTTTGCAAAATGTGATAAAATAAAGGCCAAAAGGACTTATTTCAACGGGAAATCTTTTTTATACCATATTCAAATACAATCTAATCTAATATTTAAAAAAAGTTGAAAATTTCGAAAGTGTTTCAAAATTTGTTTTTAGGTTAGGCCAAAATTTGAACTTGATAGGCAGGTTTTGACTTCAGAATCGGATTTGGACGGTCAAAAAACATATATAAACATAAATCGCACTACCCGATCATGACCTTCCATTATTTTATGGTGCTTCAAAAATTTTTTGAGTTTTTTGAGGTTATATCGGAAGTGAGGCGTGCGAGGTACATTTCGACTTCGGATTTGAGCTAAGGTCAAAATCCATAATAAAGCACGTATATCGCATGCCCAGATCAGGATTCTATATCCTATTTTTGTGGTCCTGTGTAATTATAATAAACACAATAACATGAAATCAGCACAATAATTTTGTGCTAACACTCAAAATTTAGTTAACAAAGCCGCTTTCCCATACAAATTCTTCGTATTATTTTATTCGTTTTTTTGTATCATAGTTAACAAGCTTCCAAGTTAAATGGAATTTGGCTGAAAAGAATGCAGTTTGAGCGTCGATGGTATACATGATATTATTTCAATATGAATGTTTACAATTATTGTGTGCGATATATCGATAATTGCTTATCGTATTTATACCAACCCTATGTGGTTCATAATAAATTAAGAACAAATAATGTCCGCTGCAGTTATTAAAACGACACTTGTGGCATTAGCTCAAATCTGATCGAATTGTGTAGAGTGACGATTCAAATAAATATACAGGTTTGGTAGTTTTGATTTAATCTTTTATAACACCAAGCACTTATGCTTATCGTCCAAATTAAACATATGTACATATGTGGATACAATTCAGTAGGCTCTGATAAAAATGAATAACAAAAGTAAACGTAAAGTAAGAAATACATTTATTGATTGTTATATTAAAATCCTATTAAATTTTAAATAGGTGTTGGTTCTCTAAAAAAAGAAAACCCAGCTGTCTTTGGTTTCTATTGTTTGTGTACGTACGTATGTATGTATGTACATACATACATTTTGTATGAACAACTTTAAATATCCCATCTTCCGCAACCTGAATATGTATGTAAAAATCTTGGGTTTTACTCCGCTGCTATATATATATATATATATTGGACGGTCAATATGCAACTTTTAATAAGTGCCAAAACACGAATAATAACATTAAATAAAAAAACAGTAACAAGCTCCAGTAAAACCCAGCAAGTCGTTCACCGAAATTCATGATAAACAGCTGGGCAAGAATATGGAGCCAATCAACCGTTTTGGAAACTAAATTGGTCAACTGATGCCACAAAAATCGCTTTGGAAAATTCAAAGCGGTTCACAATTTTTAGTTTAACTAAAAATCTTTATTAAAATATTGGACACCAACAAGAGCAACAGTCGAGCGGCACGCGACAGTGGGATACCCTTCGACCTTTTTGAAATGTAAAGAGACAATAATTGTACAATACTTCTACTTGATAGAAATATCGTAACGTAAGCCTTTATATGCGTCTGTGTATGAATACGTGTATATGCGTGTATCATTTTATTGGTCAAGCACAAATGTATGTATGTATGTGTGTGTGTGCGTTTGAATGCAAAAAATGCGTGTGCATAGAAAAGAAGATAAACAACAGATGGCGCTACGCGCTCGCATTCTCTTTCCTTTTCTTTCCTACATTAGCATTGCAATGACGTCACAGCTTGCTGGTCTGTATACAAAGTCAAAGCGAACAAGGTTTTTGTTTAATAACTTCTGTGTTTCTTGTCCGATCGGATGAAATTTTGAAGTTATGTTGGTATTATAATTAGTAAAATATAGTCTTACTCAGAATGTTGTATCTTTTATATGTCGCTCGCAAATCTGCTTAAAAGGTGAAACTATTGATTTGCGCGGGCGGGGGATGTGGCAGCCAACATTTGAAATAAACTTCACCTGTCCCGGATCAACAGAAACCTTCATGCCAAATTTGGTGTCTCTAGCTTTTATAATAGCTGAGATCTGTGTTTTCATCTGGACATCCAGACATCCAGACATCCAGACATCCGGACAGACAGACATGGCTTAATCGATTTGGCTAGTGATCCTGAGCTAGAATATATATACTTTGTCGGGTCTCCCACGCCTCCTTCTGCCTGTTACATACATTTGCACAAAGTTAGTATACCCTTTTTTGACCATTTTCTATGGTCGAAGGGTATAAAAAAGTGCACTATTTCTCAACACTAAATTTTCTTGCTTGCTCACTTTTCATTGCAAATAAATTGGTTTGTAGAACACTGTACCGTCACAAAATGTTTCAGGCAGACTGGCGCCTTGCACAAAGAGGCAACAACAAAATACACTAGTCGGCATAAGTACGAGGGTCGTTTGATAAGTCCGTGACTTTTTGTATTTGCCGCGCACCTGCTCTAAATACAACACTGCTCCTGTCAGCAGTTATCGATTGACAGCTGACTGTAAAATTTTGAGAAAGCTGTGTTTTTTGGTTTGCGTTTTATAGGCATTGAAAGCAGACGATCTCAAGGCCCTCAAAATACGAGGGTCGTTTGATAAGTCCGTGACTTGTTGTATTTAGAGCTGTATTTAGAGCAGGTGCGCGGCAAATACAAAAAGTCACGGACTTATCAAACGACCCTCGTATTTTGACAAAATAAACGCTGCAAATTTTTTGAATGGCTTGATATGGTAGTAAAGATTATTTTTTATTATTTGTGTGTAAGTAAAAGAAACTTAAAAATTAACAAACGAAATATTTTTTATTGAAACTTAAAAAGATACAAACAACTTAATGAAATATGATGAATTTTTGTTTCGGCACAAGTATTTTGACAGGCTTTTAATTCAATGAAAATAAGTTTAAATGAAGCTGGATTAGCTCCTTATTGAAACAATTAATAAAATATATATCCTCCTTTGGCATCAATTACTTTTTTGAGTCGGTCCTGTACTGAATCCACCAAATTGTGAAGGATCTCTGGAGTTATCTCTTCCCAAAGGGAAGTGAGCTCAGAAATCGTCTCCTCTCGAGTTTTATGTAACGAAACTGTTCTTTTGCGTTTCAAAAGAGACCAGATGTTCTCTATAATATTTAAATCTAAGACGGTAACGCCAACATCCTTTAGGAACTTGATTATCATTCTGGCTTTGTGGCATGGAGCGTTATCTTGCTGCAGGATAAGTGATTCCCCGATCAGCCTATCTCCAGAAGGAAAGGCATGTTCGTTTAGGGTCGTCAAATATTGCCCTTGATTCATCGAGCCGGATATTGGGACCAAGTCACCCAGCCCATTGTAGGCAACACATCCCCACATCATGACAGAGCCTCCACCATGGCTCACTTTCTCACAAACGGGCCGTCTTTTTTGCCTTTGCTGAGTTGGCAATCTTAAAAAAATTTTTTGTTTTGACGAGTTAAACTGGAAAGAGCTTTCATCCGTCCATAAAACACTTCTCCAGAATGACTTCGGCTTCTCTAGATGTTCCTTTGCAAATTTCAGCCTTTTAAGCTTGTTAATTTTTGAAATATACGGCACATCCTTTGCAATATATGTCTTCATGTCCTGTTCCTTTAAACGTCGACGAACTGTGCGCTCACTGATTGCCATACGTCCACTTTTCGGAAGGCTGGCGGTCAGATTCCACTGCGTTGCAACGGCTTGGGGCTTCGCAAGAGGATTTTTATTAAATTCCCGTATAAGGATTTTGTCGTCAGCGATCGTTATTTTGCGCTTGGGACCTGTTCTTTTTAGGTTTTTTACGTCGTTATGTTTCTTAAACTTTTTAATTTGATAATACACAGTTTGTCGCGACACATTAAACTCATTTGCAATGTCTTTTACTTTAATTCCAATGTTAAACTGTGCTACCATTGATGATCTTATAAACAAACTTAACTCAGCCTTTTTACCCATGGCTATCAAATAAATTTTGGGTTTTTTATTAACGTTTAATCTCCAAAAGCTCAATTTTAACAATTGTTGATTAACACGTGCTCAAAAGCAGAATACCATTTACTAAATGAGTTTGTCAAAATACTTGTGCCGAACAAAAATTAGTTGTCTGCGTGCATTCTTATCAGTAGAAAGAGAATGCAAACGGTAAACCGTATAAAAATTGGCATTCTGCGTGCTAAATATTCATTCGTTGCTTTGCTCATCATCTTCGCACCGTTAGTTAACGGTATCAAGCACAAGCTAGGTTTAGAAGAAACAGACAATTTTGTCAAAATATTTATGCCGACTAGTGTACATGTAAAGTTAATAAATTTCAAAATTCAATTTAAACAAGAGCAACAGTCGAGCGGCACGCGACAGTGGGATACCCTTCGACCTTTTTGAATCGTAAAGAGTCAATAATTGTACAATACTTCTTCTTAATAGAAATATCGTAACGTAAGCCTTTACTTGTATATGCGTCTGTGTATGAATACGTGTATATGCGTGTATCATTTCATTGGTCAAGCACAAATGTATGTATGTCTGTGTGTGTGTTTGAATGCAAAAAATGCGTGTGCATCGAAAATGCGGCAGGCGCCGCCGTTACGGTCAATGGCGAACGCTACCGCGACATGTTAACGGATTGATTCTTCCCGGAAATCGAAGAGGTGGACTTGGACAACATTTGGTTCCAGTAACACGGCGCTCCGTGCCACACAGCCAACGTTACGATCGATCTTGTGCGCACTGTTAAAAAAAAAAAAGGTTCGTTCGGACCCTGTATATTGTATGTATTGGTGAACGAAAAACATAAGAAGTCGAGCTCTTTGCGACATACACAATGATTTTTCTCACAACTGATAACAAAATGTTGCACTTACTGAATATGTTTGGCCATATGCTTCGCTGTGAAAAGAGTTACTTTTCTTGAATTGCAGGTACTCAGGCTATTTTTTCTCAAACATTTCCGAACTGTTTCCACACTTGCACCTATCTAAGGTTTCCTCTTGCTTGGCTGATCTATAAGTTGTTCTTTGCGGTCTTTTTTCTATCCTTTTTTGCAATGAGTATCATAACACATCTACCTTTTTAAAATTGGGCGAAATTATATTATAATGCGAAAAGAAAGAAATTCCAAAATATACATAAAAAGTACTTTTTTGTTACCACATGGTTGCCAGCGATTTTGCCTTAATTATCAAAAAAAAAAAAAAAAAAAAAAAACAAAAGAAAACAACCGTTACATTGAGGGAGTGTGGGAAAGTGGCTTGCTCAGAGAGACAAGAAATGTACAACGTACGATTGTAGACACATTTGTGACTTCGGTATTGCTGGTTGGGCTGTGCCTTATCTTTTCATTCAGTATTAAGAAAACAAAAAAAACAAAAACGTTTGCAGCAGACAAGCCCAATTCAAAAACGTAACTTAATGGGTAAACACCACCGGAATAAACACTTTTATGCAACATCGGGGCCGATTAGACTACGATGAAAATTCAAAAACCATCGTTTGATAGTTCCTATTGATGAAGCAGAGGCTGGGTAACACTTTGGTAGCCATTGCTCGGCTTGAACATTATTTTTACCTATTTAATGGAAATGATAAATCAACACGCGAAATTGCTTTGAGTCTCTAATATCCAAAATTACAAATGTGGCGTTCTTAAAAATAACATTTTAATAAAAACCGTCCATCATTAAAAATTATATCAATATTTTCTTTTCATTCGTTAAGGTCAATAAAGTCTTTTCGAGAACTTTTATACTTGAATCCAAATTTTTCCTGTTCGAATGAAGTCTATTTTCGCCTTGGACTGATGCTAAAGGCTAATGGAGAATATCGTACAGCATTTAAATATTTTCAGTTAGCATTGGTTGATGCAGCATTTTCTTCTTTTTCTGATTTGCAAGGTATGTTATTATTTAAACGTAAAATATTATAGGATTCCATAATTTTTGTTTCTGTACAATATTTTATTTTAATAAACTCGTACTTCCTTACTTTTCGTTTCAGTGAAATTTCAAATTGCACATCTCTATGAAGTACAAAATAAGCACAAGGCTGCCAGAGAATCATATGATTTTATTTTAAATAATAGGAATGTATCACTGGAACTAAAAGCTGATATATACAGACAATTAGGTAAGAGACTGTTTTCAAAACCAGGACTTTGGTGCAACAACATACAAAATGCTCCAACTGCTAACGGATATAAATATAAACAAACTTGGGACTATTTGTTTTCTGATATAAGAAAGTCACAACTTGTGAAGATTATATATTATCATTTGATAAGATACAGAGAATAATTTATATACTAATTCCTTATTAATGGTTCGGGGGGATAAATACTAGGTCAAAGATTAGGTCCCCGGCCTGACATATAGGTGGCGCTAATAGAGCCCTCACCTGTAAAAAAAAGCACGTGTATAAGATTGTCAGCTGTCGGTTAATTAGTTTCTGAGCTCTTTGAGTGGAGCTATTTTTATACCTTTCGACCATTGAAAATCATCCAAAAGGGGTTCTAGGGTTATTTGTGCAAATGTATGTAACATGCGGAAGAAGGCTTGAGAGAACCCACAAAGTATATATGTACTTGCTCAGGATCACTAGCCGAGTCAATTAAGCCATGTCTGTCTGTCTGGATGTCCGGATGTCTGGCTGTCCAGATCAACACGCAGATCTCAGCTATTATAAAAGCTAGAGACACCAAATTTGGCATGAAGGTTTCTGTTAACCAGGCGCAAGTTTATTTCAAATGTTAGGTGCCACACCCAACGCCCGCGCAAATCAATAATTAAATATTTTTAGTTGATTTTTGAGCGATATATAAAAGATACAACATCCGGAGTCATATTAAGCTAATTATAATACCAAAATAACGTCAATTTCAATCCGATCCGGCAAACACAGACGTTTTTAAACAAAAATCTTGTTCCCTAGATTTTGTATACAGACCAGCTAGCTGTGACGTCATTGCAATGCTCATGTAGGAAGGAAAAGGAAAGAGAAGGCGAGCGCGAAGCGCCATCTGTTGTTCTTCTCTTCTTTTCTATGCACAAGCATTTTTTGCATTCAAACGCACACACATACATACATTCATAAATTAATTAATATAAAAATTCAGATTACATTGAGTTGCCCAAAAAGGGTAATACGAGCCCCAACCACTATTAATTCGAACAGCATGTGTTTTTTGCAGCGTGCAATGTTCAACACACGATATTTTCGAAACTTTTACAGATCACGTATGCCAATTTATTTTTTCTAAAAGAGAATTTTATTCTTTTAACGATGATAAAAAAATGTTTTTTTGTATTTCCAACAACAACAAAAATATGGGTACTTTATTCAAACCGTAGTCTTAAGAGAAAAGAAAAAAATGACCACTATTAATTCGAACGCTGAGTAATATAACAAATTAATTAATATTAGAATTGTGTAACGTCACCTCTGGCCTGTATTACACACTTAACACGTTTTGGCATTGATTTTAACCAGTTTTCGTAATATTCTCGAGAAATCGAGTCCCACATCTTGCAACCTAATTTTATGGTCAGAAATATTCCTTTGTGGCTTTCGAAGCTTTCTTTTCATTAGCCACCAAATATTTTCTATGGGGCTTAGATCTGGCTGGCCAATCTAAAACCTCCATTTGCTTATGTTGCAGGCAATTTTTGGTTGTTTTGGTTGTGTGCGATGATGCTCCGTCCTACTGAAAAGTGAATTCACCACAATCTGCCAGTTTTGGTATTGATGGCAGCCAACTTTCTTCCAAAATATAAATATATTTTTCAGCGTTATCCGATCCTTCAATACAATGCAGTTGTCCTTATCCTTTGGCAGACATAAATTTCCATACCATAATGCTTGCAGGAAACTTTACTGTCCTTTTAATGCAGTCTCTATGGTATGATTCTGTCTTTGTAGGGATGACGCGTTTTCTCGTATCTCCGACACTTACACGTACATCGAATTTAGCTTCATCGCTAAATATGATGGTGTCCCATTGCCTTTGAGTCCAAGACATCCTTTCACGAGCCTATTGCACATGCTTTTTTTGACGAAGCGTAAGCAAGGGTTTTTCCTTGGCCTACGAGTCAGATAAGTTATTGGGTATCCATTTCCAATATTTTTTAGCTGCAGTCGAGTCCATTCTCGCTTGACAGTTTTGCCAGTTTTCTGAGACCACTTTGAAGCCAAATTACTAAATGATTTGCGACGATCAGACTTAAAATTTTGGTCAGTTCACTTTTGTCACGGGGTGTTATTGTTGATGTTCGGCCTGTTATTTGCGATATTATTTTCAATGTTCGCAGTTTTCTTGAGCAATTGTATCACCCCATGCACCAATGATTTAGACAAATTTAATTGTTTGCTTATTTCTGTAATTGTCTGCCCAGATTTATAATAATCTTTAATCAACACTGTGATTACGGTGCAAATAGGCTTGCCACGTGCCATCGTTGCTAAACTTTGACTGATCTGTAGTAATTTTAATTTTTTTGTATTCTGCAATGCGTTGTTATTTATAGATTATAGTTAGATAGTGTTTCCGTTACATTGGTTGCTTTTGCTTTGTTCTTCTTTGAGATAACGGTTAGCTTGCGCAGCGTTCGAATTAATAGTGGTAATTTTTTTTTACTCTTCTTTAAAGTACTCATATTTTTGTTGTTGTTGGAAATACAAAAAACATTTTTATCATCGTAAAAAGAATGAAATTCTCTTTTAGAAAAAATAAATTGGCATACGTAATCTGTAAAAGTTTCGAAAATATCGTGTGTTGAACATTGCATGCTGCAAAAAACACATGCTGTTCGAATTAATAGTGGTTGGGGCTCGTAGTGCGTTAGTCCAATAAAAAAAATGAATAATTTTAAAATATATTTTAAAAAAAGATAAAAAAATAGATTAAAAAAAAAAAATAAGTGTGTTAATAAAATACTGCTTTTTGCAGAGAAAAATACAGTTTAACTTGATAATGAGTTACCGGACACTGCCCCGGGAAATCAACCAGGTTTTTACCGACGAAAACATTAATAAAATCCCCAAAATCATATTGAATGACCCTAAACTGAAATTAAATACGAGGGTCGTTTGATAAGTCCGTGACTTTTTGTATTTGCCGCGCACCTGCTCTAAATACAACACTGCTCCTGTCAGCAGTTATCGATTAACAGCTGACTGTAAAATTTTGAGAAAGCTGCGTTTTTTGGTTTGCGTTTTATAGGCATTGAAAGCAGACGATCTCGATCTCCATTTTCGTTAAAATTCACGAGATCGTCTGCTTTCAATGCCTATAAAATTTGAGAAGGTTTTTGGTTTGCGTTTTATAGGCATTGAAAGCAGACGATCTCGACTCCATTTTACGTTAAAATCACGAGATCGTCTGCTTTCAATGCCTATAAAACGCAAACCAAAAACAGCTTTCAAAATTTTATGTGTATCGTAATGTGACAGGCATGTTGAAAGCAGGCGGATACTCACGGTTACGATTATTTTAACGAAAATGGAGATCGAGATCGTCTGCTTTCAATGCCTATAAAACGCAAACCAAAAAACGCAGCTTTCTCAAAATTTTACAGTCAGCTGTTAATCGATAACTGCTGACAGGAGCAGTGTTGTATTTAGAGCAGGTGCGCGGCAAATACAAAAAGTCACGGACTTATCAAACGACCCTCGTAGTAGATGTTACCCTGAAAATATGAACTGAACGTGTACCTCATATGATTCAGAACATTTGGGTATGAGATAACTCTGTGCAAAATGGGTACCGCGCGATCGCCCTTTTGACCAAAAACAACCACGAGTTGATGATTCAGAGCAGTGGTTGAAGATGTTCAAGCGTGATGAACCCGAGTTTTTTCGTCAATATGTAAGCAAAAAGGGCACATTGGCTGAAAAAGAAAGTGCTGGTTCAATTCACCGTGCTTCAAATCTGTGAAAACGATGGCAAGCATTTACCGTATTCTCTAGATCTGGCCCACAGCGACTATTTCCTGTTCTTAGATCTCAATAGAATGCTTTCAAGCAAAGGAGATATCTTACTCCAAAAATTGTATTGGAAATTCGCTATACTCAGTGTGTTACCCTTGAAGGGCAACTAAGTTGCTTCTTCCCAAAAAAATGTATTTACAATGCTATACCTTGTACATCTGTATTTAATAGACAGAAGGAGCCGTTACAGTATATAAAGTATATGTATTCTTGCTCATAATAACAAGCAGAGTCGATGCACGTCTGTCTAGCCATCCATCTGTTTGAACTAGCCGAACTCGGCTATTACCATGTATACCATACGTAGATCAAGTTTATTGTAATTTCAAATGACATATTTTAAAAATATATAATTCGCAAAGTACACCAACTCAGCTTTGGTGCTGACTAAAAAAATATATTTAATTAGTCCGTGTGTTTACTAAAATTAATTTTTAGGATGGATGTATCATTGCGTCGAATGCCTCGGCGAAAAAAAAGAACGTGAATCAAATGCTCTGGTATTTTTACAAAAATCAATTGAAGCCGATCCGAAGTGTGGACAATCGTTATACTTACTTGGAAGGTGCTACGCAGGAGTTAATAAGGTACATGATGCGTTTCTAGCATATCGCAATTCCGTTGAAAAAAGTGAAGGAAATGCGGACACGTGGTGCTCGATTGGGTAATATATTCTTAATTATATAAATACTTCTTATTATTTTTTGAATTCTTTATAGCGTCTTATACCAACAACAAAATCAACCAACGGATGCACTACAAGCTTATATATGTGCAGTGCAGTTGGACAAAGAACACAGATCAGCGTGGACAAATCTTGGTATTCTATATGAAAGTTGTGGACAATTGCGGGACGCATACGCGTGTTATTCAAATGCCGTAAAAAGATTTTCAAATAAGGTATCGATATTATATTATGCAATGGAACATATCAAAAATCATGCCTTTGCAAAGAGTACATCAGTTTCTCTCGGAAGGCGTGGAATGTTTGTTCGATTTTGATAAAATATTACAAGTATATGAAAAAAAGATAGATGTAAAAATTAATCGATAGGTTGTAGGCAGCTAAACGACATACCAGTCCGATCCAGCTTGTTTGGACTTACATCGTGTAGAAAAAAGAAGCAAGTGTGCTTAATTTTTTTATAACAAAGGTGCGTGACTAATTTGCGTTGCAACAGAGAAACGGAGAAGATATTGACCGTTAAGTGAGAACATGCAACTCGTTTTACAGTTTTGCTAGTGTTTATTATTTGTTTATGTTTGACATTGATTAAGATGGGCTTCATTTGAATATGTTGTACTTAAAAGCCTTATACACTGCACGTCATCAGGATAGCGCCCCCTGCTTTGCTCTATTTCTTTTTATGTTATCTAATTTGCTATTGCACGCAAATTCGTCAATGTTGTTGTTTTTTGTTCACTGAGCACATGAGAAGAACCGTTATCTTTTTAATTCTGCTTTGTCTTAATTTCGATGAAAAAGCTAACACGTGTTTTGCATCATCAGATTAGCGCCTGTAAATGCAATTGTGATTATCTTCCTTAGTATAAAAGGCACAGCAATAACATTTTTTACGGTGATTAATACAATAGTTTGATATAATATTTTGTGAAAATAGGAAGAGGAACGGTCCTATCTTTGGAGGAAAAATCAAAAACCACAGCTTTCTATGAATGCGGGCTCTCTTTTCTTAAAATCGCTGAAAAAACCGTTAGACATCGCAAAACCATAGTCAATTTTCTTCATAATAAGAATACTTATAGAAAGAACATAAAATGTGGCAATAGCCGAGTCATTACCGAGGCAGATCGCAGGATAATACCCGAGAGGCTTCCAACTCCCACGACTCCTCTGCCAAAATCCGAGAAAAAAGTGGTGTTAACGAGAGGAAAACAACGATTCAAAGTGTGATAAAGAACGCTAAACATTTAAAGAGACAGAAACTAAAGAAAAAACCACCTCTTAATAAGTTGCGAAAAGAAACACGCCTTGATTTTGCTCGTACACACATGACATGGTCGAAGGAGTGGCAATACGTCGTATTTTCGGATGAGAAAAAATTTAATCTGGAGGGACCAGACGGCTATTCTTATTACTACCACGATTTGTGTAAAGAGGAGCATCTTTTGGATCGTTTACACAGTCGGGTCGGAGGTGTTATATTCTACTAAAAAAGAATTGATCAACGGGATAAAACTCGCATGATCAATGAATTCCTTGGACTACGTACAAAAACTTTGAGTCATTTCCCAATCGAATGTGTGAAGTCCTTGTTAGCAAAGGAGGGACAACACATTATTAATTAGCTTCTAAAATATTCAAATTAGTATTTAAAATTGTTAAGTTTAACATTTTTTTCAAAATAAACTGAAAATACTCATATTATCGTAGGGGGCGCTATCCTGATGACCCAATTTTGATTTACTCATTTATGAATTGTTTTTCTTTATTATTTATATAAAAATCCATTTAAAACCATTTGCATTGAATTTCATTTTTAAAATTATTGGAATTATCAGGAAAAAATATTTGCATAGCTCTAGCTTAAGTAGTCTGCCAAATATTTGACATCAAAGAAGCATGTACAGGGGGGCGCTATCCTGATGACGTGCAGTGTATATTTTTGACATCTCCCACCATTTGTCTGTATGCCTCAAGCGAATTCGTTTACCTTACGTCCTACCTTGCAAAAATGTGGAACTTTGTGCCAACAAACATTGATTTGCTGACTTCACTTATACTTACCAATTCGTTAAGTTTAACCGTTGCAGAATCCCATGGAATGCTTATAAGGCAAGCCTTATTGCTTTGAGGAGTTCGAAAAGTTAAAAGTAATTTATTTTGTATGTTAATAATCATTTGAAACTTTGATACAATATAAGCTGTGATCCATTGGGTTAACAATTGATTGAATTTAGATCGAATTTTCTACTTAAAGGCCCAGAAAATAAGAACCCTAAAAATTAAAAAAAAAAAAAATAGTTTAAGGGATAGGAATGGATTGTAAAAATTAAAAAATTTTCTTTTCAGAGCGGTGTCCAAAGTCAAGATGCTTACAAAACCTTATATTCGAAAAATAGCACAAATGGATTAACGAGAGGCTTAGGCCAACGAATAAAATATTTGGAAACACAACTTAGTCAATCTCCACTGCCAAGTGTAACATCAAAACGAAGACAACTGTGTTCTATTGAAGAAGCTTGGAACCTTCCAATATCATTAGAAATAAACTCTAGACAGCAACAGCAAACGGTTCAAATGAATCACAGACAGTTGCCTAAAACTACATCTGTTCAGGTATGTTGCATAATCTTAATTCCGGTGTAGTAACCTATATTCCGGTGTAGTTTAATTTTTAAAATTCATACACATAATCCTTGTCCTAAGCCTATTGTGTTAAAGTCGGAAACTTACGCCGCTTTCAAAAAGAGAGGAGATAAGAACATGCAATGTTAAATTTCTGGTATATTTTAATTTTTAATAAATACGTAGAATAGCGGGGGTATTTCAGCCGAGTACTATTGACTTATTGTTAATATAACAACTAACCGTGAATTGAACATAATATTTTTACGAAATATAAAATAAAATTTAATGTGTTTTTGTCTGTTCGATGTCAAGTCAGCAGAACAATAATAACATATCAAGATCGACAAATAAGGTTTCATGTCAATTCCAATTATTTTTAGGGACCGCCGCCGCCATACCCAAGTAACCAAGGTATTCAAAGTAGTGGAATTCCTGCAAAACGCTCAAAAGATGATGGTGAACACTTTATAAAAAATCAGTCAGAAACGCTGTCGCGAAATGTTCCTCAACAAACTTTACAAAAGAATGAAAATATTCTTAACGCACAGGAGGAACAAATATTACATAATGTAAGCACGCAGTGCCGCCAAATTTCGAGATATGAATCGACTCCATACCAAGCCTTTAGTACTTCAAATGAAATAAAAACAGAAAATATAAACACTCAGTTGTATTTGGCTGAAAGGAGAAAAACTAACATCATGAACGAAGAAAATGCTCCAGTTCAAATTGTGTCTACAAGGGACGACGAAGGTATGTAATAAACTTAAAAGATTACATGGTAGTTGTAAAGAAGCACTCGTGAATATAATGCACATAGAGGAAATATTGGGTTAAATGCTCCCAGTCCAAAATAACCAGGAGTTCACAGTGGTCGCTCCCATACTACAGCATATCAGTCGTCTAATAAAAATTTTTATTTTTTATCAAAATAATATACGAGTACGGTATGAAAAAACACCATTATACGCATTGATGTTCTACATGTTCAAACGCGTCTCAGAATTTCAACCTAACCCAATTTTTTTGAAAAACTTTACATAATTATATTATATTTTTTTAGGTTCATCCCAGTTAAAAATTTAAAAAGTCAAAAATTTTAAGTTTTTCAAAATACTTTTTTTTGTGTGGTTTTTATAAAGGGGAAAAAAAAAAAAAAAAAAAAAAGGATAAAAAAAAAAAAAAAAACAACACCCCTTTTTTTTTTTTTTTTTTTTTATTAAAAAAAAAATTTTTTTTATTTAAAATAAAAAAAAAAAAAAATAAAAAAAAAAAAAAAAAAAAAAAAAAAAAAAAAAAAAAAAAAAAAAATCAGCCTTCTATTTGATGTCACTTTCGTGCATATAGTGCTTGTACATAATGAGCAATTCTGATTTTCGTCCAGGTGCAAGTGCTGTTTCTATTATTTTTTCCACACTTTTTATTTCGCAAAACTAAAATGTAACCTCCCTTTTTTTTGGGGTTTTAAAAATTTTTTTTGAGTTTTTTAGGTGTAGCCGTATTTAAGACGTGAGTTTAATATTTATTTGAGAATCGAGCTTATAAAGTCAAAATACATTTTAAACATATGTATGCATCATTATTATTATTATTATTTTGACAGAGGGAGTCTCCCAACAGAGAAGGCGCGAGGCGCTGCGACCAGAATGATCTTTTGTGCCTATAAGGCCCCCCCCTTTTTTAAAAAAAACCCCCCCACCTCCCTTAAAAACCCAAAAAGTTTTTTCGGGGGGGAATGGACAATTTGCTCGGGAACTGCGATTTCCACGTGCAAATGTTTCCTCCTACTCCAAACCAAGGCTGGACAGTCACACAGTATGTGTTTGGTTGTTTCGTCGTCCTCTTTGCAGAGCCTGCACTCTGCATCAGAGGATAGACGCATTTTTGTTAGGTGATAGTTCACCAGATGATGGCCACTAAGGTAGCCAACAAGGAGATAGAGATCTCTCCTGGAGAGTGAGTCTGTTCTGCGCTTAACCAAGGGATTTGTAAGCTCTCTAGCCTGCCTCATCCCTGGTAGGAAGAACCAATAGCGTTCGGTCAACCTATCTGCCCATGTTTTCACAAGGGATGAGATAGTTGACCACCCCACGCCGCAGAAGGGTTCGGGGCCAAGCAGAGGGGTTGATGATCCCGCTCTCGCTAGCTCATCCGCTAGCTCGTTGCCCTGGAACCCGGAGTGTCCAGGTACCCAAAGGAGGGTAACTTTATTTTTGTTGGACAGTCTCTGGAGGCAGTTCCAGCAGTCAGCCACCATACGTGAGCTTACTCTATTTGAGGAGAGGGCTAGTATGGCAGCTTGGCTGTCCGAGAAGATATAAATGTTAGCTCCTCTCATCCCCTTCTCAAGGATAAGACGGCAGCAGAACTCAATGGCATGAACCTCGGATTGGAAGACCGTGGGCCACTTGCCCATGGCAATCGAGGTTTTGGAGTTGGGACCATGTATCCCGGCTCCAACCCCCTGATCAGTTTTTGACCCGTCGGTATACCAGTGTATGCCGTGAGGGTCGCTGATGGGGTTGCCAGCATCCCAGTCCTTCCGGTCTGGGATGAGGGTTCTGAATTTTGCACCAAAGAAGAGTTCCTTGGTCATAGAATCTGATCTAGTGCAGATCTCTAAGCCAGGAATGTCTTTGATAAGTCTAGCATGCCCTGATTCGGTAGCTAGAAGCCCAGATTGGAGCTTGATTCTAAGAAGACTCATTGCGGCGACTTCTTGTATTTTGATGTGCAGCGGAGTCAGATTTAGGATTGATTCCATTGCTGCTGTGGGACAGGTGCGAAGTGCACCCGTCAAAGAAAGGCAAAGTAGCCTATGCAATTTGTTGCATTTGTTGATGGCAGTGACCTGCGTCACCTTTGGCCACCACACAATTGCAGCGTAGGTGACGATGGGTCTTACCATCATCTCAAATAGCAACCGGATGTTACAGGATTTGAGACCCCAGGTTCTACCAAAGAATCTTCTACATGCCCACATGGCATGAGTTGCCTTTGATAGAGTATTGTTTAGGTGGGAGTTCCAGTTTAGTCTTTTATCAAGGGTCACCCCTAGATATTTAACCTCGCTGGAAAGACCCACAGGGGAGCCGCCAATGTTCAATTGACCTATGTCAATAGAATAGCGCTTAGTGAAGGGGACAATAATTGCCTTTTGAGGATTGATGCTGAGACCTACATCTCCGCACCATCTGCTAACCGTGTTCAGAGCTGATTGCATCAGCTCTGTCACGGTGTTGGCAAATTTCCCGTTCACTATTAGAGCCAGGTCGTCCGCGTAGCCGATTGCTTGCACGCCCTGGTTTGCGAGAATGCTTAGTAGTTCATCAACTACTAGAGACCAGAGTAGGGGGGATAGGACCCCTCCCTGGGGACATCCTTTGACCGCACTAATAACAGCAGTCGTGGTGTCCAAGGTAGAGGAGATGATCCGGTGTTTGAGCATAGCCTCAATCCATCGGATTAGGGGACGGGCAATATTTCTGCGTTCTAGCGCAGCAGAGATAGAGCCGTAGCCGGTATTATCAAAAGCACCCTCTATATCAAGAAAAGAGCACAGAGCAATGTTCTTGGATGCGAGGGCTTCTTCGATTTTACCTACTAATTTGTGGAGGGCGACCTCCGTCGACCTTCCCGCTATATACGCAAACTGCGTGGGATGCAGAGGACAAGTTTTCTGCAGAGAGCACCGTATGTGCAGGTCTATGAGCCTTTCCGCTGTCTTAAGCAGGAAGGAGGTGAGACTGATCGGCCGATATGATTTTGGCTGGTCCGCGGGACGATTCCCTTGCTTGGGAATGAATACCACATTGACTCTCCTCCAAGAGACGGGTATGTATCCCCAAGTTAGACTAGCTCTAAACAGGCCGACCAGCGGATCGAGGATATGATCCAGACTGTTTTGTAGAAGGGCTGGGAAGATTTGATCGCCCCCTGGGGCTTTGAAGGGAGCGAAGGAATCTACAGCCCATTTGACCTTTTCAGGGTCGAAGATGGTTCCCGATAAACTGGAACCACGTGAGTCCGGTGACATGGTGACGTCATCTAGACTAGATAGATCTGGGTTCGCCACCGAACCTGGGAAGTGGACTTGAAGCAGAAGATCAAGTGCCTCCCTGCGATCTTGGGTGAAAGAGCCGTCTGCTCTTTTAAGAAGCCCTATACCATTAGACGACCCTTTAGCTAATACCTTGTGCAGTCTCGCTGCCTCCGGCAGCGATTCAATGCTACCACAGTAGCTGCGCCACGTATCGCGTTTGGCACGTCTAATGTTTTTATTATAGTTAGTTAAGGCGTCCCTATAGACGTCCCAACTGACGCGGTTAGCTTTGGCCCTATTGAAAAGACTTCTAACCTTCCTTCTTTGTACGGATAGTTCCTCGTTCCACCATGGAACTTTACGGTTGACCTTTAGGGTCTTCCGAACAGAGCTGTCCTCGAAGGATGTGATTAGCACATCTTGAAGCAGGTTGGCAGCAAGTTCTATCTCATTGATAGAATTTGGGTTGCTGATCAACAAATCTGCTTTAAAAGCCACAGAGGCTTTAAAAAGTTCCCAATTGGTCTTTTTAGGACAGAAGGAGTTCTGACGGATCTCGACTTGGCCAGGTAGATCGAACCTGATGTGCTGATGGTCCGACAAGGTGGCTTCGTCTGTGACCCGCCAGTTTACCAGTGAACTCCCAATAGAGTTACTGACTAGGGTAAGGTCCAAAACCTCTTCCCTAATGGCATTAATAAAAGTTGGCTTACACCCTATGTTAGCAACATCTAATTGACAGCACAATAGATATTCTAAAAGGGACTCACCACGTTTGTTATTGTCGCTGCTTCCCCAGATCGTGTGATGCGCGTTGGCATCACAGCCGATCACGAGCGGCTTGTTGTGTGAGCGGCAGAAGTCCACCAGCCGCTCTGACAGCGGAGTTCTTGAGGATGAGCTTAACTCTGCCGAAGCGGAATTTCACGATCCCCTTAAGCTCCGTCAGAGCCTTATACGACATCTCGTCGACCATCATCGCGAGGTGTGTCGTGTTGCCGTTAAGGCCGTGTTGCACAACCCGCCAGAGCTCCGTTGAGAGCTCACAGTTCTGAATACCCAAGTATTCCACAATGTCGGCGGGTGTGAAGGTAGCGCTGTTGGGGAAGTAGCCTCTAACGAGGTGAGCTCTTGGGAACTCAGCTTCCTCCAACAGTTTTATATCAAGGCCGCTGATGGACCTGATATGTCCAAAAGCTTCCCTGACCCAATTGGCAGTGCTGCTGTTCTCGCACACCAAGAGCAGCCATTCATTTCGGGGGATACAACCCTCGAAACCTGGGCCGACTTTTGATGTGAAAGGCAGCCGCATCGCCTTAAGGATACTCTCTTGCACCGTGGCCATATGCTCCGGTGTAAGAGGTTTAGCGGGGTCAGCCGAAGTGAAGCCCAATTTCACCCTGCTTGCCACTTGGCTGAAAAGTGGCTTGGTGGACTCTACGTGAGTCTTTTTGGACTTCTTTGAGGACCCTTGGGGTTCGGGGATGGTGTCGTCACCGCGCATCCGCTTGGCCTTGGTTTCCGCGGGGGGCGAGGTGGCGATGGCAAGAGCCTCTGCTCTGCTCGAACCCTTTGCGAGTGCAGCTTTGAAGAGCTTCTTCTCGCGGGTCTTCAGCTTGACGAAGGCGTTCCCTGAGTCCAGTCGCAGAGTCTGGATTTGGGAGCCAGCTTCCGTGAGGCCTGACCTCTGAGAGGCCACGGAAGCGTCGTCGGCAAAGCTGATCAGGTCACCTTCAGCTTCGGCGTCGGAGGACATCACCTCGACGGTCTGCTGCATGACTGAGCAGTTGTTGGACGAGAAGGCAGCACTAGCGAACTCAGTGTCCAAGGGAGTTCGTGGCCTGTCCGAGTCCCCCGGAGTACTAGGGTCGAGACCCGTAGTATTGGGGGTGGAAGCCAGCAGCCCAATGGCTGCAGTGCTGGAGTTGGGGTCGGCCGTGAAGGCTTCACCCTGGGTTGATGCGTTCAAAGCCGCATCAGGCTTGTTAATTAAATTTTGGAAATCCATAGAATTTGGTCCCACGAGTAAGCGGGAAGGGAAGGTCACCCACGACATAGCCCGCTTGCCGTGGGAAGTCTAAATGAAACTGGAGGGCGACAGGTATCCAGAGTCCGCATACTAGAGACCGGGCTACCCCCCGGCCATGCATCCCTTGGCGTATGCTGTTCCGCCTTGGATTGGGGTGATTTATAGATTCACGATCTTCGCCCGACTACAATTAGTCAGCACCCCTAGCAGAGACATGACCGTGCTAGGGGCCTGCTTCCAGCCGCCCTCGCGTGGAGAGTATAGCCGCACTTCCGTCAGTAGGAGCAAGGACGGCACGTTCCACAGCCAGAATTGTGGTTACATGTGGTTCCCCCCTTTCCCTCCCGGGGGGGGGGGCCGAAAAAAAAAAAAAACCTTGGGAAAAAAATGGAGGTTTTTTTGTTTTGCGGTAATGTTGAAGTCCAGAAGTGATAACGAAATTCTGACCGCGGATTCGTATTTAGTGCCATAAAATTCATATACCCATTCGTGCAAGTTGCAACGTGGAACTAAGTAGTCTCAGACGAATTTACCCGAGTAGTATTTGAATTGAAATCTACTTCTTGTTGTGAAGATGATTCAAACGAATGGTACCTAGCGACGTTTACCCAAACATTTTCCAGACTGAATGCTTGTTCCTGGTCTTTCTATTAGGCTACATACGCTTTTTTGTGCCGTACATTAGGTGTAGATCTGCCAATTGTTGTTTAGGAGGCGTATTTGTTCAGAAACCAAATAAATATTGTGTAATATACATAAAAATTATGAATCCGTGTCTTTCGCTGTTCAAAACTTCTAAAAATAACTGAAATAAAACAAATTAACAATTAAAATGATTTTATTCATCCACTACCATCCATTTTTATATGCAATTTTTTATTGCAATCATAAAACAACTTAATGAAACTTAATGCAAAAGGCAGGAATCCGGCATTGGTTTAGTGATTAGTGTGCACTGGTTAAACTCCTAAGGACGGTGGTGTGTGATTTATTTGTTTTTAATTCTATGTTATTCCCTTATACAGTCAGAACGTTCGACTATTACAATATTGACCCAAAAATTAGTGATAAACTGTGTTCTCACAAAATCTGTATTGTAAGTACCAGTCCGACCATCACTTCGCATTGATAAAACATTTTGTCACCAAAAAACCCACAAGGTACTATATGGTATTAATAGTTACTCCATAATTCACAAGAAACAATTTGCAAACATTTAGTTTGCAGCATAATAGTTAGTGAGGAACAAGAGCAACATTCGAGCGGCACACGACAGTGGGATACCCTTCGACCTTTTTGAAACGTAAAGAGTCAATAATTGTACAATACTTCTACTTAATAGAAATATCGTAACGTAAGCCTTTATATGCGTCTCTGTATGAATACGTGTATGCGTGTATCATTTCATTGGTCAATCACAAATGTATGTATGTGTGTGTTCGTTTGAATGCAAAAAATGCGTGTGCATAGAAAAGAAGAGAAGAACAACAGATGGCGCTACGCGCTCGCATTATCTTTCCTTTTCTTTCCTACATGAGCCTTGCAATGACGTCACAGCTTGCTGATCTGTTTACAAAATCAAAGCGAACAAGGTTTTTGTTTAATAACTTCTGTGTTTGTTGTCCGATCGGATTGGAATTTTGACGTTATGTTGATATTATAATTAGCTAAGTATAGTCTTACTCAGAATATTGTATCTTATATATGTCGCTCGCAAATCAGCTTAAAAGATGAAATTATTGATTTGCGCGGGCGGGGGGCGTGGCACATTTGAAATAAACTTCACCTGTCCCGGATCAACATAAACCTTCATGCCAAATTTGGTGTCTCTAGCTTTTATAATAGCTGAGATCTGTGTATTCATCTGGACATCCAGACACCCAGACATCCAGACATCCGGACAGACAGACAGACATGGCTTAATCGACTTGGCTAGTGATCCTGAGCAAGAATATATATACTTTGTGGGGTCTCCCACGCCTCCTTCTGTCTGTTACATAAATTTGCACAAAGTTAGTATACCCTATTTTGACCATTTTCAATGGTCGAAGGGTATACAAATATTTATGTAATGGCGTATGTCCACTATTTTAAATAATAAAAGAATGGTGAATAGGTATTACAAGCCTCTTCTGAATCCAACTTTACACCACCAGGCGTATGCGCCATGGACAGGAACAGGTGGTTATCACTTGTTGCTATGTCTGGGCTTTATGATGGGCACGATAAAACCTCCATTGCGAGCTCTCGAAGCTTCTGAAGAGTCTTTAATGAACCATCGCCTACTGCAAGCGGTCTAGTTGTTCGCAATAGATTGTAGAATAAGGCGGCCGTATGGGAGCAGCTCATTATTCCCTTCCAATCGAAGATTGGAAGATTTGTAACACTTGTTAACATTTATTTTACTCAGAACACCATAGCCACTGTCGAAATTTCAAGTCTTTCGGAGCACTTTATTTTATTTTTTTTTATGCAAATCCTTTGATTCATATTTTTCGATAGCAAAAAACCGCAGAGCATGCAAAACACTTATAACCTTTAAGCCTCTCACTAACTGAGTTATTTGAAATGAAAGCTAAGCAACTAAGAAATTTCCAAGTGTTGAGAAAAAATGGACAGGAGGCAAAATTTTTTAGAAAAAATAAAATCTTTTATTTTAAACAATTTTTTTGCATGAATATATACAACGATTTTATTTCACATCCGTCCTTAAGAAGAAAAAAAAAAAACCAACCCTTTGTGTCAATTTGACACAATACAAAAATTGTTTTACTGTTTCAAGTTGTTTGTTTTTTTAATTATTACATAAAAAAAATAAACATAATTTTCAATCACTGGATGACGATGGCTCCTGTGGAATGTTAAAAATCTGCGACTAGCCACCTGTTCACTTTCTTCTTGCAGCATCATGTGCCCACTATTTCGTCCATCACGTCGACACCACATTTCGTTTTGTTGTAATCATTTGTATCTCAGGTTTCTTTTTATTTGTCGTGTTGATCAATATGATCACTGTTAAAAATCTACCAAGTGTGGCTCTCAATTCCAAGCCATTTATACCTTCGGTGAGCTGCAAAACCAGTCACTCACCTCGATTTACTTCTGCGGCACAATTTCTGTTGCGCCCCACTTATACATCAAGATCGTATATGTAGAAAGAATCTGCATCACAACATACCCAATGTCTAATGCCATATTTGTTTGGTTCGATGGTACATATTGAATAAATGGGCAGCGACCATTATAATTGCTCATCTACAGTCAACCTAGGTCCAGGTATATACAATATTTTCAAGTAATGCAACTATTCTTCGAAGATTACGCGAACGGCTGCTAATTTGTCGCGGATTTTTCCCAGCGTTTGAAAAACTGCCGTAAGTTTCATTTCGTTTGTTCAAAGCAAAGTAAATCCGCAGCGACGAATAAATGTGTTTTGTGTTTTGTGCAGGCGCTACGCGCGCCATGCGAGCGATTTATAATTAAAACTTTTTTATTTTTATAGTGCTTATGAAATAATAAACTAATAATTTTAAAAAATTAGAGAAAAAATAATAATTAATAATTAATAATAATAATAAGTAAAATAATAGTTAAAATTATTAGTTTTATTATTTATAGATTATAAAGAAAGTAAAAATAAAATAGGACAAGTAGTATATTAATTTTCAATAAATTTGTATTGTTTTATAGTTGGGTCTTGATTGTTCATGTATGCTGTCCGCAAATAGATAGAACAGTCAGCACCACTGTGGACTGTTATCAAAGCAATAACGAAAATAGGCAAACAGTCAAGACCGACTGGCTGGACTGTTGGTCGAAGCAACAAAATCAGCAGCAAACAGTCGAAGGCGCCGACTTATGCTGCTGCCTTTTAGCTGGTGCGTTACGATGCAACAAGAGAAAGCGAAAAACAAACGGCGACTCTGCTGATTTATATTCGTGCGATTTTTACTATGCTTTGACTGGACTTTGTATTCGCAAGCAGCAGCAAGATGTTCACTTCTATATCGCTCGCAAAAGCAGTAAAGCAAAATATTGCGACTTCTGAATTCGCTGCAGCTTTTCAAACACTGATTTTTCCTTTTTTCATGGTCGTCAAATCGGAAGAGTCTGCAAATTTCTTTGTATTTTCTTAGTGACATCGTTGCCCTAAATATTGGTCTGCCAACCTTATCATAACTCCATCATATCTTCTCCATGCGATCTATAAACACCAGCAACCCATAGTACGCTCGCATTTCTACCTTTGTGACATATTTACAGTCAGCTCCTAGTTTTTGGAAGCTGTATAGATTTGTCATTTTCACAATAATATTTTTCATAGGTTGTAAGGTAGCGTTCTAAGGCTGGGGTCGGCTCACTCGCGCCAGGGCTATTTATTTATTTTTTTTTATTTAATTAATTTAAAGTCAACTAAATTCAGTCGACTGAATTGACAACAAGACATTAATAATTTATAATGTGAAAAATGTATAAAAAATTTAAGCATAAAGTTTTAAAAGATCTTAGATAATTTTAAATTTATTAAATTTAATTTTAAATTAATTTAATTTAATCTGGGATAGACAAATATATAACCGATCCAACATTTGTTGCAAAGAATTGGGGAAAACCCAGAAAAACCCAATCAGATCAGAAGAGTTAATAGTATTAGTAAAAAGTTAGTATTTGTTAAGACACGCTCAACCGACCGAGGGGCAGTGTCATAAACGCGAGCATGCAGAATAGAAGCTAAGAAAAAGAAAAAAAAAATAGACAGGCGTTTCGAGGAAAATTTAACTTCTACCAAGGTAGGACAAAAGTTTCAATTTCAAGGCTAGTACACAGTTTGTATTTGTTAATATGAAGGAGTACTTATTAAAATCAGAACATAATACCCTGAATGGTTCATGCAGGGCATAGTTCGATCTACAATAAGGAAGAGTTAGTGGTAAGCAGTTACGGGTAATTCTACATGGGACAGCGAAGTTTAACTGGCTAACCAGGTCAACACTCTCAACGTCGCCTTGGATAAGGTTATTCATAAAAACTACACCAAGCATAGTTCTACGGTTAGCTAAGGAGGGTAAATTAAGTAATCTAAGTCTATTTGCATACGGAGGAAGTCTAACATCTACATCCCAGTTCAGACCTCGCAAGGCGAAAATTAAAAAGTTCTTTTGCACGGATTCAATGCGGTCCCTGTGAATCGAGTACTGAGGACACCAAACGCATGATCCGTACTCCAAAATTGGACGAACAAGTGAGGTATAAAGGGTCTTTGTTAGATAAGGATCGTCAAACTCCTTAGACCATCGCTTAATAAAGCCAAGCATTCCCATAGCCTTATTGACCATAGTAGAAATATGTTCCGAAAACTTAAGTTTACGGTCTAGACGGATACCAAGATCGTCAACTAAGGCAATTCTTTCTAAGGCACAACCACAAAGTGTATAGGATACCAACTCAGGGCTGGTTCGGTAGAATGTCATCAGCTTGCATTTAGAACTATTCAGAATTAATAAATTTGCACGGCACCATGATTGAAAACTATCTAGGTCAGCTTGTAAGTAAGAGTGACAGAAGGCATCTTTAAATTGAAAACACAGCTTAACATCATCTGCATACATAAGAGTGCGAGCAGATCGAATGACAAGCGGAAGGTCATTGATGAAAAGAGTGAATAGAAGGGGACCTAAATGGCTCCCCTGAGGAACACCAGAGGTGGCATGAAGTGGGTTTGAAAGGCAATCTTTAAAAAGTACCATTTGGGTTCTGTCAGTCAGATAACTAACAATCCAACTAAGAAGTTTAGGCGAGAAACCAAGAAGTTCAAGCTTTACTGCAAGGAGGGAATGATTTACTGAGTCAAAAGCTTTACTGAAATCAGTATAAATGACATCAGTTTGAAGATTTTGCTGAAATCCCTGTACCACAAAGGATGTCAGCTCAAGTAAATTTGTCGTAGTGGAACGACGTTTGATGAATCCGTGTTGGCAAGGGGAAATGATGGAGTTTGCGAGCGCCTCCAGTTTGAGTGGTTTTTGCCTCTCACAACTGGGGCTCTCGCACTAAGTACCGTGGTACTTCTCACTCGTTTATGGAAAACAACTGCACTTTCGTTCCACTGGCTGTTTTATTTTGCACAAATTTCTTAATAATTATTCCTACTGCCCTATGTCCCTGCCTGGCACCGTGCACTGTTTTCTCAAATTCCTAAGGTTCACGATTCCCTGCCTTGTACCACGGTATGGCTCGCTCACCTCGCTTGTCTGGCGCATTTTCCCTGGAGTCTCGTTTCGCCGGTCCTTCTCGTTGCTTTCCATGCTGGCTCGTGGTTCTCCTTGGATCTCCTGTGACTTCGTCCCGTGATCCTGCGTTGTCATCCTTGTGTTCCCGTTCTTCTTCTCCTGGCACTTGCTTTCGCACTTCCTTTCAACTTGCCTGGTCGAGGGACACTGTCCGATCTCATATTCCCACTCCACTGACTTACCGGTGCTCATGTACCGGTTTCACTCGAAGAGCTTCGGTTGCATTTCCATCGTTGCACTCGCTTTCGCTCATTTTTGAGTGCGTGAGCGCGTGCACTGCAGCTTGAGTGATCTTCTCCCTGCGCTCATGCGTAAGTGTGCGTGCGCGTGCGTGGGCGTCTGTGTGCGTGCGCTCTCTCTTCAGCTATTGAGAGAGTGCGCCTGTTGGGAGCGCCGCTCTTTGAGTGCGTTCGCTGTTGGCGCTCTCTGAGCGCTTTTCGATGTTGGCGCTCTCTGAGCGCGCTCGTGTGCGGACGGTTATGTGCGTGCGCTCTCTGTCCCGTTGTTGTGCGGGCCGCTCACGTTCGGTGCACTCGTTGTTGCTGCTCTGCTTGCGCTTATTGATCGATTTCTGCTGTCTCGCTTACTCTAGTGCTAAGTGTGTGGATGGTGGTGGGTTTTGCCGAGAGCGAGCCGTATACCCTATACTAATGCTAATGGGGCCTATGCGTTTGACTTTTTAAAGACTGGCCTGACTAGCTTATACCCTGCACTGGTGACTTTATAAATTAATATAGCTGAGAGAAAATTAGCAATAAACAAGTTGTGAGGCTCAAAATTTGAGTCCTCACAAGGTTCAATGAATGGTAGAAATGTCTGCAACAAGTCGGTTGATCGTGATGAAGTATACACGGTGTGTAATAACCGAACTTTATATAATAATAATACTTTAATCATACAACATACAGCGCCATCTATTGAAAATTTGCAACACTAAAAAGATACATTCATCCTCTTTCAAACGAACATAACTTCATGTAAGTTGGATGACAGATGTAAAAGTGACAGCCATTTCAATAAAGCCAAAAGTGGTTCAAAAATAAATTGGAACAAAGAGCAAATATAAAATTTTGAGTCAAACTTAAAAACAATTTGCTGAGACATACGAATTAATGAAAGTAGTTTATTGTGATGATTGTATGAGTCGTACGCAAGTTTATACGTGGTTTACACGATTTAAAAATGGTCGTGAGGATTTAAATGACGACCCTAGAGCAGGACGTCCAGAAACTTGTAATCGAGCTGAACTGGTGGAAAAAGTCTGTGAAATCATTTGTATCGATGCAAATTTTACTACGAGAATGTTGGCTGAGGAATTGAATACGAGTTTAAACACTATTTGGAGAATTTTAACTGAAGATTTGGGGAAAAGAAAGATCTATGCCCGATTTGTTCCACATGAATTAAATGACGACCAAAAAATCGAACGAAAATGAACGAATTTTTAATGAAAAAAGGGATTTCTCTCATAGAACATCCTCCGTATTCGCCTGATCTATCACCATGTGACTATTTATACCCTTCGACCATTGAAAATGGTCAAAAAAGGGTTTACTAACTTTGTGCGAATGTATGTAACAGGCATAAGGAGGCTTGGGAGACCCCACAAAGTATATATTTTCGAGCTCAGGATCACTAGCCAAGTCGATTAAGCCATGTCTGTCTGTCTGTCCGGATGTCTGGTTGTCCAGATGAACACACAGATATCAGCTATTATAAAAGCTAGAGACACCAAATTTGGCATGAAGGTTTCTGTGTACCCAGCGCAGATGAAGTTTATTTCAAATGTTGAGTGCCACGCCCACCGCCCCCGCAAATCAATAATTTAATCTTTTAAGCTGATTTGTGAGCGACATATAAAAGATAAAACATTCTTCGTAAGACTATACTTAGCTAATTATAATACGAGGGTCGTTTGATAAGTCCGTGACTTTTTGTATTTGCCGCGCACCTGCTCTAAATACAACACTGCTCCTGTCAGCAGTTATCGATTAACAGCTGACTGTAAAATTTTGAGAAAGCTGCGTTTTTTGGTTTGCGTTTTATAGGCATTGAAAGCAGACGATCTCAAGGCCCTCAAAATACGAGGGTCGTTTGATAAGTCCGTGACTTTTTGTATTTGCCGCGCACCTGCTCTAAATACAACACTGCTCCTGTCAGCAGTTATCGATTAACAGCTGACTGTAAAATTTTGAGAGCTGCGTTTTTGGTTTGCGTTTTATAGGCATTGAAAGCAGACGATCTCGTGAATTTTAACGAAAATGGAGATCGAGATCGTCTGCTTTCAATGCCTATAAAACGCAAACCAAAAAACGCAGCTTTCTCAAAATTTTACAGTCAGCTGTTAATCGATAACTGCTGACAGGAGCAGTGTTGTATTTAGAGCAGGTGCGCGGCAAATACAAAAAGTCACGGACTTATCAAACGACCCTCGTACCAACATAACGTCAAAATTCCAATCGGACAACAAACACAGATTTTATTAAACAAAAACCTTGTTCGCTAGGTTTGTATACAAACCAGCAAGCTGTGACGTCATTGCAATGCTCATGTAGGAAAGAAAAGGAAAGAGAATGTGAGCGCGAAGCGCCATCTGTTGTTCTTCTCTTCTTTTCTATGCACACGCATTTTTTGCATTCAAACGCACACACACACACACAAACATTTGTGCTTGACCAATAAAATGCTATATTAAAGCTTACGTAACAATATTTCAATTAAGTAGTAGTTTCGTACAATTATGGACTCTTTAAAAAAGGTCGAAGGTCGCGTGCCGCTCGAATGTTGCTCTTGTTTTTATTTCCAAAACTCATAACCAAGATGAAGGGAGCATTTCATAATAATATCTCAGCCATTCAAGCAGCCGTTACCGAGATACTAAAGAACATTTCTATCCGTGTATGTGGAAAAAACAAAAATGGGTAAAATCATTGAAATATGCAAACAAATTTTACCTGAATGAATAAACAGCAGCATTGCTTCTACAAATTGTTTTCATCTAGTGTGTATTTGATTTGATTTTCCTTGGAAAACAATGCATTGTGTACCGTCAAATCTTCTTTTTCCACGTAATCAATTTCGCTGCCGCTCCTGTCATATTTATCTTCATTTTCTTCTGCATTGAGTTCAAATTTCTCGTCTTCGTCGTCTGTTTGCAGCAAATCACTCCAATATTCCTCTTTGTTTTCGTCTTCTCTCCACATAAATTCCATGTTTTAATGGTTTATAATTTTACAATTTGCGGAATATACCTTTTTCCAAGTTTTCTAAAGCTTAAGAATATATCACATTACGCACCATTCTACCTAGCGAAAAGTCAAATTAAAAACTTACCAAACTATTTTTGTTTAAAAACATATATCTGTCTCTTTCACACCTGAAATTGAACAAAAGAATCACCAAAACCCAGTTTTACTATCCTTACTAACATCACACTTGTCAAATTGACATAAATAAACCGATTAATAACATTGCGTGTTGCCACGCCCCCAAGCATCCTATATATTCTTCATGATTTATAGTTTTCCACAAAATTCGTTCAGTGAGCCACATTTATTTAAAAATATTTTTGCAACTAATGAACGAAAAATCGACTTTTATATGAAAAATGTGTCAAGTTGACACAAAGGAGGGATGAGTGTTATAGTAGGGGTGTTATATGAAATAATTATAATAACATTTTTCGTTAGAAAATTTTATGTCAAGTCCCGGTCAATCAGGTCTTCAGAGTAGTGGCTTTTCAGGCTTCAGGCGACAAGATTCTAGTTGTACTTTTTCACTATTTCTTGCATTCTGTCTCCAATTTATGGAAATTTTAAAACCGAATATATTATCACTGAAACAGGCCTTCCGAAAGTTAAGTTTTTGTATAGAATCACTCCAAGGTATTTATAATTTCCTTTAATTGAGACACTGCGGCAATATTGCCACAAACATTCCATTTCTCAGTCCAATTCTGGAAAGTTTCCATGTACTCCTGCAGGTCATCCGAGGCCACGATAATGCTGTTGATTTTTATTAGAACAGCACTGTCGTCAGCATATGTCGCAATCACAAGGCCAGATGCCTTTGCGATCTAAACCAGTGCCTGCTGTCTGGGTGGTCAAGTCCGAGGTGAATAAAGAATAAAAGGTGTTGCCTAACAGTAAAAATCTAAATCTGGCAATGGTTGGCATCGGCAAATTTCAACGGTCTAAACCTTTGTTCCAAGTTTCTTCTAAACACTTCTGTTTTGTCCTGTGATGTACGGCATCAGCCACAAGCACTTTATAGCGGATTTCTGAGAAGCCTAAAACTTAATCCTTTTTGTGATTCTCCACAGAGCGAATTTGGTGGAGGCATCGGTCCCCAAGTTTTCTAATCGTTATTTCTCTGGTGCTGTTTATTATAGGTCAGCATTTTATGGAGCCAGTTAGAAAACCTTCTGTATATCTCCCGCATTCGGACATCTGTTCTTGCAAATTCCTTTCTGTCTTTTCATTTAAGGCAAAGGAAGTCAACTATTACAGAAGGTAGGGGCGGCTGCATGAAAGATTGCGTATTGCGTGGAGTACTCAGTGCAGCATGTACTGCTGTCTGTCTCAGATTTTCCATAAATTAGTTTATGGCATTGTTAATACCTTCTGTACCATATAGTGATCTTTCAAGGATCACTAAGTACTAGTACACATAAGTACTAGGAGCTAGGAAACAGGAGCGTTGAGGCTTTTTCGAGCGGCATAGCATGCAGATCACCCAGGAGAGAGGTGTAATCTGATCTTTGGTAAATAAAAGTCTAATGCAGATGGGGCTACCTGCGTGTTGGAGGAGTACAATGTTGACTCTACTGTTGCCAACTTCACAACTACTTCCTGAGTTTACCTCTAGCGCTGGCTCTTGAGTTTCCTCACCAACCGTGTTTGGCATTGCAGTCCCCACCTGGGGTTGGAGCTTGCACTTCGTGGAGTCATTTTCACCGTCGTGATATAAGAACCTGAACTAGTTCTCGATAGGCCTTGTTAGATTTAATATGCTCTCTTAGTCCGAATATTTTGTCCATTCTCGAGTTTATATCCCGGATGGCGCTTTCCAGCGCCTGAAATTTTTACCCATGTTACAAATTGGATCTTGGAAGCAATAGTTTCAGGATTGCCCAATAATGTGGCATCTCACACATTGTATCACTTCTTGACTACGGTCATATTTAGTACATATTAAGTAAAACTTCCCAAGAAATTTTGAATGCATGTCTCATTTTGAGAATTCACTGAAAAAAAACAAAAAATAATTGAAAAATTGTGGCTTGTTTCTATTATTTTTCCAGCTCAAATACTGGGTCATTCCCCTTAAAGCAAGATTTCCATCTATTAAAGGTCAAATAGACGCAAGCCAGATCGTTTAATAATATAATATTGTATAATATAATAATTTAGTTATCAGCCTTATGTGTGATGCCAAGTTCATTCATACATATGTATGTCTATGTATATAATAAACAATTTAATGTTTTGTTCACGTGCAAGTGCTCTTTCCATCTCCCACTTTTTTATAACATTCTATAGAAACACATCGAAAATCATAACACTTCAATATCTGTTTTTTTTACAGGTATTCATGGCCAGATGTTCAAATTTGAATGCCAAAATTCTTCGACAATTTTTGCTGAGAACATCCAAAAAGATTTTGGTGACGCTAAAAATTATATAAGTACAAATAATATAAAGAATGAATGCCTGCAGCAAGGCAATGAAGATACTCAAAATAATATTAGAGAACAATCGCTTGAAACTGAATATGATAACGATCAAGGGTCTTTACCCACATTTAATATACAAATGGATTCTAAACAACTGTTATCTGCTGTAAAGCAGCTATCATTAATTGAGCCACCAAACAATACTAGACTGATACCAATAAATGATCCCCCACCTTCTCCCCCGGATTGTCCCTCACAAAGGCTTTCTCGGGAACAACTTTTACCACCCACACCATCGGTTCATTTGGAAAATAAAAAGAATGCTTTTAGCCCTCAGTTGCAAGAATTTTGCCTAAAGCACCCAATTGCAGTTGTACGTGGTTTAGCTGGTGCACTTAAACTAGACCTTGGACTTTTTTCAACCAAAACTTTAGTGGAGGCTAATCCAGACCACAGCGTGGAAGTCAGAACTCAAGTTAATCAATCACCTGATGAGAATTGGGATGTTTCTCAGGCAAAACGAGTTTGGGCATGCATATCACACCGATCTCATACCACAATTGCAAAATATGCTCAGTATCAGGCTTCAAGCTTTCAGGAAAGTCTAAAAGTATGTATAAACAAAAAAAAAAAAAATAAAATGTTATTCTAATAAAAAAATTCAATATAGGATGAAGCTGATAAAGGTCCTAGTGCCTCCCATGTGCTATCGGATTCTGATTCAAAGGACTCGGTTTCTAACACAAACATTAGCATAAAACGAAAAAAACAGAGAAATGGCAACAAAATGCTCAGGTATCCAATTTATTGCTATAATCTGTATTATTGAATATGTCATAAAATATTTTTTTAAATATTTTTTTTTTAGATTTGGAACTAATGTTGATTTATCTGATGAAAGAAAGTGGAAACCTCAACTAAGCGAACTCCAAAAACTGCCAGCCTTTGCTAGAGTAATTTCAGCCGCTAATATGTTATCTCATGTTGGCCATGTAATTTTAGGAATGAACACCGTGCAATTATATATGAAAGTACCAGGAAGTAGGACTCCAGGACATCAAGAAAATAATAACTTTTGCTCTATTAATATTAATATTGGGCCTGGAGACTGTGAATGGTTTGCTGTCCCTGATGCATATTGGGGTGGAATTCACAATCTTTGCGAAAAGAACAATATTAGCTATCTGCACGGATCATGGTGGCCTGTCTTGGAAGATTTATATAAAGAAAATATACCAGTTTATCGGTTTATACAAAAACCCGGAGATTTAGTTTGGGTTAATGCTGGGTAAGTAGATGTTCTATACACTCGAATGCAAACGTGAAAAGCTCCGCAAGCAGCACTGCAGCGCGCTGCTCGAAATTTTATAGACTAAAGTGACTTGTTTATTGTCCAATTGGAAATCTGGGAAATCTTGGAAATTTGGAGGATACGTAGATTTTTCAAAAGTATATATCAAAGTTAAAAAATTGTATCTTTTATATATTGCTTCAAAAACATGTTGATAAATTAATTAATTGATGTTTGTTTGTTTATCTAGTCAATCGACTCGCTTAATGATTTTGAGCAAGAAAATATAAGTAAAGACTGTTTTTTTAACTTGAAAAACAAAAATGCCCAATTTGCGGTAGACTGCTTGTTTTTCAATTATTTTATTTAAATAATAGTAAGACGGTATTATATTACCATATATCTTACATATAACACATCACACAACAAGTCCGTAGGATAACTAAGAAAAACACCTTTTTTTTGGCAAAATTCGATTTTATTTATCAACATACATCCCTTCAAGAGTGATACAATCAGTCCACACCACTCTAGCATATCGACACCTTTTTGTAAAACGATTTGTCTTTGGCCTCAAAATAAGCCTCAGTTTCGGCGATCACCTCTTCATTCGAGCCAAATTTCTTTCCACCGAGCATTTTCTGCAGGCCTGCGAACAGATAGTAGTCGCTGGGGGCAAATCTAAAGAATACGGTGGGTGCGGAAGCGATTCGAAGCCCAGTTCGTGCAATTTGGCCATCTTTGCGATCGACTTGTGACACGGTGTTTTTGGTCCACTGTGAGAAAACGCGGCACCCACTTTGAGAACAGCTTTCTCATGGACAAATGTCTTTGCAAAATAGTGTACACACTGTGTTCTGATATCTTTAAGGTGTCAGCTATCTCACGCAATTTCACTTTTCGGTTTTCCAAAACAATTCGGTGGACTTTTTTGATATTTTCCGGTGTAACCTGAAGTGGCCTTCCAGACCGTTCAACATCGTCAGTGTCTGTACGGCCACGTTTAAATTCCGCAAACCACTTCTCCACCGTTTGCCTCGATGGGGCAGAGCCCGAATAACACTTATCAAGCCATTCTTTGGCAGTGATCGTATTTTTACCCATCAAAAAGCAATGATAAATCAACACACGAAATTGCTTTGAATTCATTTTTAGAATAACTCAAAAGTAGCGTCACTTGAACCTGTGTAACTTGTAAACTAATCGTCCGATTGTCATGAAAATTTGACAGATATCTTTTAAAGGTTAGTACTTCGTAAGAATCATATGGATTATTACATAGCAATGCCATTTATGTGTCATCCTAGAATATTTTAATAATAATTTTAATAATAAATTAAAAAATGATATAATTTTTTGTGAAAATGGGAAGAGAAAGTTCCTATATTACGCTATACTGGTGGGCAGTGACCTTTGTGAACTTTTCTTAATATTACAGGTTAATGGAACTCAATTTTTCCACAAATTCGGCCATTCTTACCTAAAAGTACTGAATGTATGCCTTTTTTAAAGAAATCACTGGAAAAACGAAAAATATTCAAAAAAATGTCGTTTTTTCATATTATTTTTTCCAGTTCAAGAGGGAGTTTTTTCCTTTAGAGGAAGATTGCTGAAGTGTCAAAAGTCGAATCGACCTGAAACAAGTTGCATATTAAAGTACAGTTATTAGTCTTCTATTTGATGCCAATTTCGTGCATATATTGCTTGTACACAATGCGCAATTTCGTCCAGGTGCAAGTGCTGTTTTTATTATTTTTTCCAACACTGTATGTATATATAAATATATATAATTTCGGGCAAATGGCCACCATGTCAGTTTTTCAGAGACTGCATCCTGGAAATCCAATTCTCAACCACTTTTGACCATTGTCACGCACTTGGAAACAAAAATCGCTCGGTAGCGGTTCCCGTTGACTGTAACATTCATTCCTTCTTTGTCATTGAAGAAATACAGGCCAATGTACCGTCAGCCCATAAGCCGCACCAAAACGGGCGAAGTTAACGGTGCACTTTCACAAACGATCTCTGATTCGAGTCCCCGGCATGACATATATTGGTTTGACCGAAAAGAAACCGGTGATTTTGCATACAATTCTTAGGCACGGTTTATAACTCTGTTATTGCTTTTTTTTAGTTATCAACTGTTGCTTTAAGATTGCTTTAGAAAAAAAGCCCGCGTAATTTTCGTTTTTATTTGTTTGTTTGACGGCAATTTTTATGTGGAGACAACAAGGAGCATTTTTCGCCATAGTTAACGTTATAATTTCCGCAAAGGAAAAGTGCAGCTCAGGTTGCTAAAAAGTTGCTAAAAGAAACACAGTGTCAAAGTTGGTTAACCAAATTCCAAATACCAGGACGGCCAAGAGCAGTTGATGATGATCTTATTAAGGCTTTAATCGAATCAGATCGTCATGTAACTGACCGTGAGATTTGAGAGAAGTTAAATATACGACAATCAACTATACATGATCATATGATCACCGGTTTCTTTTCGGTCAACCTAATAGATGGCACTAACTAAAAAAGCACGTGCATAAAATTTCAGCTGTCGTTTTATTAGTTAATGAGTGATAACACTTTGAGTGAAGCTATTTTTGTTAGTGTGAAAAAAATGAAAAAAGAAGAATTTCGCGTGTTGTTGTTGAAAGGAAAAAATACAGTTGATGCCAAAGCTCGGCTTGATAATAAGTTCCCGGACACTGCCCGAGGAAAAGCAACTATCAAGGATTGATATGCTAAGTTAAGACGTAGTGAAATGAGCACCAAAGACGGTAGACGTCCTAAAAAAGTTGTTAACGACGAAAACATAAAAAAAATCCACAAAATAATATTGAATTACCGTAAACTGAAATTGAATGAAGTAGCTGTCAATAATCGGCTGGTAAGCATGCGCGTGGAATAATTTTCATTGATTATCTTAAGAAAGGAAGTATCATCCCCTCAACAGTGACTATTACATAGATTTATCTTTTGAAGGACGCAATTGTTGAACAGTGACTATTATATAGAGTTACCGTTTGAAAGACGCATTTGTTGAAAAAGAAAGTGTTGTTGAAAACTGTGGCGATAATCCATGAATTGGACTTTGAATTGCTATCGCATCCACCGTATCCTTTAGATCTGGCCCCTAGCAACTATTTCCTGTTCTCAGACCTCAAATAAATGCTCGCTGGGAAGGAATTTTCGTCGAATGAAGAGGTGATTCTATTTATTTATTTAATGTCGACTAATTGCAGTCGACTAAAAAAGAATTTTGTATAAACATTAAAGATATAAGATTAATTAAATTTAATTTGTAGTAGGAAGAAGAAGTAAGAAAAGCAACAGTCGAGCGGCACGCGACAGTGGGATACCCTTCGACCTTTTTGAAACGTAAAGAGTCAATAATTGTACAATACTTCTACTTAATAGAAATATCGTAACGTAAGCTTTTATATGCGTCTGTGTATGAATACGTGTATGCGTGTATCATTTCATTAGTCAATCACAAATGTATGTATGTGTGTGTTCGTTTGAATGCAAAAAATGCGTGTGCATAGAAAAGAAGAGAAGAACAACAGATGGCGCTACGCGCTCGCATTATCTTTCCTTTTCTTTCCTATATGAGCATTGCAATGACGTCACAGCTTGCTGGTCAGTATACAAAATCAAAGCGAACAAGGTTTTTGTTTAATAACGTCTGTGTTTGTTGTCCGATCGGATTGGAAATTTGACGTTATGTTGGTATTATAATTAGCTAAGTATAGTCTTACTCATCTTCTATATGTCGCTCGAAAATCAGCTTACAAGATGAAATTATTGATTTGCGTGGGCAGGGGACGTGGCACCCAACATTTGAAATAAACTTCCCCTGTCCCGGATCAACAGAAACCTTCATGCCAAATTTGGTGTCTCTAGCTTTTATAATAGCTGAGATCTGAGTGTTCATCTGGACATACAGACATCCGGACAACCGGACAGACAGACATGGCTTAATCGACTTGGCTACTGATCCTGAGCAAGAATATATATAGTTTTTGGGGTCT
>JAECXB010001377.1:0-16763 GCA_018151435.1 Zaprionus africanus
GATCACTAGACAAGTCGATTAAGCTATGTCTGTCTGTCTGTCCGGATGTCTGGATGTCCAGATGAACACACAGATCTCAGCTATTATAAAAGCTAGATACTCCAAATTTGGCGTGAAGGTTTTTGTTGCTCCGGGACAGGGGAAGTTTATTTCAAATGTGGGGTGCCATGCCCCCCGCCCACGCAAATCAATAATTTCATCTTTAAAGCTGATTTGCGAGCGACATATAAAAGATACAACATCTCGATAAGACTATACTTAGCTAATTATAATACCAACATAATGTCAAAATTCCAATCCGATTGGACAACAAACACAAAAGTTGGTAAACAAAAACCTTGTTCGCTTTGATTTTGTATACAGATCAGTAAGCTGTGACGTCATTGCAATGCTCATGTAGGAAAGAAAAGGAAAGAGAATGCGAGCGCGTAGCGCGATCTGTTGTTCTTCTCTTCTTTTCTATGCACACGCATTTTTCGCATTCAAACGCATACACACACATACATACATTTGTGCTTGACCAATGAAATGATACACTCATATTCACGTATTCATACACAGACGCATATAAAGGCTTACGTTAAGATATTTCTATTAAGTAGAAGTATTGAACAATTTTGACTCTTTACGTTTTAAAAAGGTCGAAGGGTTTCCCACTTCGCGTACCGCTCGACTGTTGCTCTGTTTTTCATAATAAATTTTTTTTTTTTTTTTTAATAAAGGGAAGAAATATAGGACATATTTCCCGAAAGTAAGATTTTGAGATTACTCCCGGGTAGACAGATAAATAATAACAGACAGATCTGTCCGAAAAAACATTGCCTGACAGAACTAATGTAAGTATGTATGTATTGTAAATATGTGTACTAAATATATAAGTTTATTTCAATATCGTCTGTCATTGACTATTATATTAATTTATGTTTAATGTTGATTTTAATAAAAATAACACTTTCGCAGCAAATTATATTCACGTTTTGCATTTTTTGTGTAGATCCTAGGAGCAGCAATTCACTGAAAAAACTGAAATGAAAAATGTTCTTGATTACATATCAGTAATTAAATAAATATCAGATCAGTAGATCACCTTTCGGATCACCTCGGTCGTTAACAACTCGCTGAAATGCGAATAATAGTCTTGAAATCACGATAATTGCACATAGTTATTAACCTTTTCACCATTTTTTATGACCGAGGGTAAGACCATGCACAAAATAAATGGTGCCCTTTTGAACACATATGTATTTTTGTTTATCACATTTTTATTGAAGCAAAAGTACTAAACTAACAGCTTCTGTTAACTGTTAACAGCATGTTAGTAACATAACTGCAACTCTCTTTACAGTTTACATCTCCTTGATAGAACCGAAATACAAGCAATGGATGAGCTTTCTCTGTAGATTTACAGCTTACGGGCGAATTTTACAGTTTCCTAGCAGTAAACTTTTTTATTAACATAACTTCAGGGGGAAGCATGTGATTTCCAGAGAAAGCTTTTGTGATTTCTCTTTATCCACTAACAGCACACTCCTCTATGAACATGGCCGCAGGGGAAAGTCTGCTATTTCCAGAAAAAACTCTCTTAATCTACTAACGGGATTCGTTACACGGCTGCTTTTTCCGTGATATGGTAAGCATTTACAGTACTTACTGATTTATCGTAAACAGTAAACTTTATAACAGTTGTTAAGTTTATAGATTGTGCTTACTATTTACAGCAGTCTGTAAGTAAACTGACGGTAACTCTCTTAAGTGAACTATACTGTACAGATACTGCTAAGTACCTGTGTTTTATAAAATGTTAACCAAATTTAAATTGAAGTGACAGTATATCTTTGTTAGTAGCTTTACATCGTGAAAGCGAATACTGTTGCTGATACAGTTTTCTTACAGCACAATCCTCCATTAACATGGTCAGAGGAGTCTGTGTTTTTCAGACAAAATTGTAGTGATTTCTGTAAATCGGATAACAAAAATAGCTAAGCTCGTACTTTTAACATGGCCTGGTTACCATTTATAGAATGTTATCCAGACTTAAGCGTAGCTTTTAACTTTAAATTGTTCAATATATTATATATTCGGATAATAACAAACAAATATTTTTTATCATTCTAATCTAAGTGAAGAAATCAAGTGACATTTACTGACAAATATATAGCTTATAACAAATCGCACGTTTTAAAATTGTCAGTTTCTGTCATATGATTGATTGCAGCTGCATGTCAGCAGCATGTTTAACTCCTCTTATAAGTGAACTAACACATACTGTTAGGTTACTGTTACTTGACACGCTCTCTACAATAAGTAAACGGATTTTAAATTCAAGTTACAGTAGAGTTTACTCTGTCATTTTACATTGTAAGAGCGAATTCTGTTTACAGTTTTCTAACAGCACACCCATTCTTTATCATGGCCGCAGGGGAAAGTCTGGGATTTCCAGACAAAATTGTATTGATTTCTCTTAACATGGTTACAGCATTCGAGCCAGCATATAAATTCTAGTAGCAGTAGAGCTAATACTGTAACGTTACATCGCAAGAGCGAACTCTGTTGCTGCAACAGAATTCCAACCGCACATTGACATGGCCGTAGGGGTAAGTCTGTGACTTATAGACAAAACTCTGTTGATTTCTCTTATTCTGCTAATAGCATTCGATTAACTCTTGCATTTAACAGGCCTGGTATGCACTAACAGTTATTTTCACAGACTTTTGCTTAGCTATTAACATTAACTTATATTAAAGATATTCGAACAAAATCTAAAGAATATTTTTTTTTTATTTATTTATTTATTAATAAATAATATATTCAACATTATTCTATGGACTATGTTATGCTTGTAGGTCGAATTTGCTGGTATTAAATCAATTAAACATACTCGTTTGAGTGTAATCACAACTCAATTACTTTTGTACATACCATATGTATGTATGTAAACATATTGATATCTTAATATGAGCAATTAAAGAACGCCTTTGACTGAAGATAGTGCGCTAATGGTATATTCATTTAGGCTGTCGATAAGTTGCTTTGCGCTCTTCTACCCCGCAGATTGTTGTTTAATTATGAAGTTAGCTAAGTGCTGCAAGCTTACAAGTTTACGCATTAAATATTAAAAAATAACATTTAATAAAACGCACTTGATTCTTGGGAAACTTGCCCCAAAATATTTTGGACTAGGCGTGACGAGTTGCAAGCAGCTTCATGCCACCAATTTAATTAATCTGCACAGAGTATGCAACGTTGCAAAAGTTTGCCAGACAAACACACACACACACACATGAGCACACGCGAACAAGCGTACACATGCTTGACACAGAAAGTGTGTGAGCAGTGTGAAAGAGGGAGATGGAGAGTGCGAGTGTGTGGGAGTATGCATGGGTGTGTGTGAATGGGCGCCTAAGAGCAGACAACGGCAGCAAAAGGCAGAGCAGAAGCAGCAATAAGATTACTTAATTGATTTAAATTTGCTTGTCTAGTGGGACACAGAGGGTGGGCAAGAGCGGAGAGGATACTTCAGGGGCGTGGCTGCTTGATGATGTTGCACAGTGCCGCATGCGATAATGAAGTTGTTGACAAGCTCTTGGGCGAAAGAAACTGCAAACAACAACAAATAACAACAACTGCACACACACACACACATACACGCACACAAAGAAAGTGCGCGAAGGCGAGAGAATGAGACAGAGAAGTGCAAGTAATTGAAAAGCAGCAAAAGCAACAGCTGCAACAACAAAAACAAAAACAACAACCGCAACAGCAGAAGCAGCACAGACACATATAGAAACTGAGGCAGCCTCAAGTAGATGATGGTTGTTGCAGCTGCAACAGCTTCAAGTGGCCCAGGCGGGCGGTGCCACAAAGTGAAATACAGGCATTTTGGCCCCGGCAACGTGTCGTGTGCGTTATGCCCTGCATTTTCTATAATCATATATATTTAATGGTGTTATCTCCTCAAGAATGTTATGCCTCAGTTATTCAATGTAACAGCTACGCACATCCGCCAACAAAGACGAACAGGAGGCGAGTGTAGCTCATAAATATATGACAGGTAATCCAGGCTACAAACTAACTAGCTAATAATAATACCCTGGTATAACAAGTACCAAAGTCACTGTCAAGACTGTGATAAACCCGCTACCCACCTGTCTAAAACCATATCTCCAATATAAAACGTCAATAAAATTTAAATGTAGTTCATAATTTCTGTTGCATACCTATGGGAGCTAAATACAACCTGCTCTGTAGCGTTATCGATTAACAGCTGACGTATTTTGAGAAAGCTGCGTTTTTGGTTTGCGTTTTATAGGCATTGAAGCAGACGATCTCATCTCGGTTAAATTCACGAGATGTGCCCTCTTAAAACCAATAGCAAATTACAAAAGAAAAGTAGTTGTTGTATGTGGTATGTATACATCATATCTTTCTGAAGCATCGATAAATTTAAATGTAGTTCATAATTTCTGTTGCATACCTATGGGAGCTAAGCACAGTGGACGGCGTTGTATGGAGAGCGCGGCCATAAATATTTCCAGTTGAGCTAGAGGCTTGAAACTTTGCACAAAATTTTCTTATAATACCTCTAATATCATATATAAAAATTAGCCAGATCGGACGACTATATCATATACCTGCCATGGAGTCTCGCTTTTTGTGCATTAAGACCCTTTTACATGCACCAAACATCAAATATGTCCATTCGGGAAGAAACGCAAAATTTGCCTAACAGCAAAGAAAATTAAAGTAAATAAAAAACAAAAAAAAAAAAAAATGAAAATAAAAAAAAAAACAAATTTTAATACAAACATAGTAACGAGATCACAACAACAAACCGAACGCAGCACTGTAACTAGAAATTAGACCTTGGAATAAAGGGGGACGGCGTAAGAATTTTTAATTTTTGAGTACTTTGGAGCAGATTGGCGCAGATGAGTTCTGTTTTTCCTTAAACAAAAAACATTGACAAATCCACTAGTTAAGGTTTCATTAAGGGAATCGGGGGGGAACACAACTAAAACTTTAACAAAACATAGAAAAGACGTTCACAAATTGCACAAAAAAGGTTTAATTAACTTAAGTAGCACATAAACGCATTATCAATAAAAAAATTATTACAAAAACATTTTATTAAAGAAAACACTTTCAAGTTTCATAATCATTTTAAATTTTGAAATTTGGACAATTATAACCCGAGTTTTACTGCTTTGAAGTTTGCGTTTGCTTGTTGTGAAATGCACTTCGTACAATTGCGCTCAGCAAAAGAACACAATCTCGTCACTTTAGTTCTATATTAAGAAAGTACCGTTAGCTTTGCAGATAAAACCGATTTCATCTTGACATATTTGCACATTTTAGAGATGTTTTGGCTACTTTATGAGCAAATCGGCTGTGCTACCCTTTTTGATTTTTGGCCTATGGGCGCAACCACTGTGGCTAAGGAAGCTAAGCTGAGAAGAAGGGGCTGCTGACACACTGTAGCACATACACTAGTCTCAGTAAGTGAAATGTGCAACACTTCAAAACCCACATCAGCAAATTAGTCGTAGTTAAGGAAGTCTGAATAGCCATATATGTATGTATGATATGTATGTATGCATGCATACTTCTTTCTTTGCTTGAAGCTTATCTTGATGAAATTTTGTACACATGCCTTTTATTGCAATAAATATATATGTATGTCGGAACGAGGCGGACGAGACCGATGTAAAATAGTTCACCATGCCGGAGGTAACCTTTATTTCTCGTTAGTTATCTCTTTTCGATGGTTGGCAACGCCATCTACTGGAGCTACGCTGCGTCACACGTCAGTCGGTTGCACGCTCGTTAGCATTAGCTGACCGACAACAACTACAACAAGGTGTCGCGCTCGTCCCCTCGTCTGTCTGACAAAGCTTAGTCATGCTGCTTCTCCGTCCATCCCCTCGCCCCTTCCGATGTATGTATGTGACCTGCATGCGCTGCGTTGAGCGTCAAACTTTTGACTTCAATTTGCCCAGTAACAAATTTCGCAACAATAAAAAAAAACGCAAAACGAAACGCAGAGGCAGACATAAAATAGACTGTGGCAAAGACTTGGCCACATTTTGTGGCACGTGCTGTGCTCTGCTGTGCCGGGCAACGCGCTGGACCATGCGCTCCGCTGAGCGTCTGCAATCATCCAACTGCGGCAACAGCAGCAGAATGATTAAAACAGACCAAATGCCCTAGGAACTAGAAATACATAGATAAAATCGACATGGTTTTTTTTCAGGGGCCTACGGTGATATACATAGATGTACGTGTGGATTGCTTGATATCAATATGTAAAGTTGTATTTAAAAGTTCTTCAATAGTTAGAAATGATTGTAGGAATTTGAAGATACATATATGTACGAGGAGACACTTTCAGAAAAGTCTAAATAAATACACTGATATGTTCCATAGATTCCAGAATGTCTCGGAACTTTGAAAAAAAATGACTTAACTAACAATTGTGTTTATTGTTGGATCAGGTTGTAATTTTATGTATAACATAAATTTTCATATCGAATCGGTGGGCAAAGCACCAAACAATTGGAATTAACTTTAGGAGCCTAAGGCATTTATATAACATATGTAGTTTATCTAATACTGAAGTTCCCATATATTACAGAATCCATCGGAACTTTGAAAACTGTTGACTTGAATAACTTCTGTGTTTAATATAAGATCAGCTTGCAATTTGGTTTGTGACAAAGAGTTTCTTAATACGTCGCCATCGAATCGTGGGCATAGTAACAAAAGATTGGAATTAACTTTAGGAGTCTAAGGCATATACATAACATATTTTATGTATCTAGTAATGAATTTCCCATTTTTTGCCTCTAACACTAAGCACTGGGACGTACTATAATATGCGAGCAGTTTAGGGTCGATTTTATTTTAAATAGTTTGGTTATCTTACTATAAATGAAATGACCCAATGTTTAAGCTGGACAAAATAATAGAAACAGGCCACAATTCTGCGAATATTCGATACTGATTTATTTATTTATTTACACGTATGTGCCTTGAAAACTTTTAGATAATATTAACAACATTAATATTAACCCCGGCAAGGTTGAACAAAGGTTATGTTTGGCCTATCGAAAGTCATCGCATACACATACCAGGATTTTATATCTTTTGGTGGATATTCAAAGGATTTTCAGTTGATTAGGGTAAAGTCGAAATTCAGACCACACAAAATACATTTATGCCGCATAAGACAAATACAGTTTGGAGGTAATATACTTGTAGATATTATATTATAGTGCACTATATTATATGTTAACTATGTGTCGGAATGTCTTTTTTTTAAATACGGCTCTTGAAAATTGACTTCGGTGTTGATTTGAACTTTTGAAATAATCTAGATCTGCGGACAATGAAATTAAATTTGGAAGTCAAATTTGCAAACTCTAGCTCGTATAATCGCGCAGATTTTGACGGTCAAACAGACAGATAGAAGCATATACGGACAGACAAACAGACATGGCTGAAAATTTGGGGCGCCCTGACAGAGGATGTATTAATTTTGGGCGGGAGCTTGCAACGCACCTTTGGTGTGTCCGTGTGTCTGTTTGTTTAAGAGCTAGCCTCTCAGACTTAGCGCATTCTTGATAAAACTTGGCACACTTTTTTCTTATTGCTGCTCGCTGTTTATAATCTGGAACGAGCCGGTTAGGACTGATATATCCCTAATGTATCTCACTGTGTTTTGTCCTACTATTAACAAAACTTTCTTACTTAGTGATCTTAAATCTGTTAAACCTATTTTCTCTCCTGGCCTCGATGGAGGTCCTGGATGTGTTCCAAGATTAAGTGCTGATTTACTTCCTACCTAATAGTTATTTTCCATCTATTTGAAAAATTTCTTTATCCATTCCTCTTCACAGAAGTCGATCTAACCATGATGTGAAGAACTATAGGTGTAACTGGTCAATTGAAAAGTCCTCCACCTGTCATAGTAAAAATTAAACTTATTGGCATAATAGGTTTTTTTATTCAACATAGTTCCCTTGAAGGGTAATACACTGACTTTTCACCAACTTTTTGATAACATTTTTGTAGTACGATTTCTCCTTTGCTTCAAAATAGATCATCGGCGATCACCCCTTCATTCGACTAAAATTTCATCCAAGCGAACATTCTTTTGAGATTTAAGAACGGGACAGATCTGGAGAATACGGTAGATCCGAAAGCAATTCAAAGCCCAATTCATGGATTTTCGCCATCATTTTCACTGATTTGTGACACGGTGCACTGTCTTGGTGAAACAGCACTTTTTTTTCGACAAATGCGGCTGTTTTCCGGCAAATGGTCTAATAACACTATGAAATAGTCACTGTTGATGGTCGTTCTTTTATCAAGGTTTCGTCGATATCTTCAGGGCCCCATCTATTTCATTCAACATCAGTTTACGGTCATTTATCCATTTTTTTCGTATTAACAAAAGTAGCTTCACTCGAAATTCTATAACTCACTAACTAATGAACCAGCGTAACGTAATGATTTCGGAAGAATATGCAAAGTGCTTTCGTCTAAACTGACTAGAGCCAAGCATTTTATTTCGTTAATCATAATTTCTTGATTCACAAGAGAAATTTAATTAGTTTTCCTCAAAAACTCCTATCCGATTATGTAACTAACAGGTCCCAATGAGTTCTTTTTAATATCTGTCTGTCAAACCCGATCTAAGTATCTTCTGGTGTTCCTCAGGGCAGTCATTTTAGAACTTTGCTTTTTAATGTTCTTCATTCAATACTATTGCACTATAATATCGTTACAGTGATCCTGTACTTTACCACCTTTAAACAGCACGTGACGTTCTTTTTGCTTGGTTCAGGCATAATCTGCAGCATCTTGAAGTGCAAAGTTATGTCACTTTGCAGAGGTAGCTATCACGTCTTTAACCCTTTCAGTCATGGTGGGACCGCTACGGTCCCACCTCGTAAAAAATTATTTCTGAGCTCTAATTTTGAACCAAAGCCTCTGAAAATACATATATAGGGGTTTATTGAAAAAAAGCAAGTAGAATAAAAAAACTATAAAAAAAAAACACCAAAACACACATGAAGATCCGTTATCTCACCTTTTCAACACGGATTCATTAAAAGTCGTTCTACTACGACAAACTTGCTTGAGCTGACATCCTTCGCGGTAGAAGGATTTCAGGAAAATCTTCAGACTGATGTTATTTATACTGATTTCAGTAAGGCTTTTGACTCAGTGAATCATTCCCTTTTGGCACATAAGCTTGACCTTCTAGGTTTTTCACCAAAACTACTTAGTTGGATTGTAAGATATCTGACTGACAGAACCCAAAGAGTCCTCTTTAAAACCACCCTTTCAAACCCAATTCATGCCACATCTGGTGTTCCTCAAGGGAGTCATCTTGGTCCCCTACTTTTACGGTTTTCATCAATGACCTTCCCCTGGTCATACGTAACTCCCGTACTCTTATGTATGCGGATGATGTTAAGCTTTGCTACCAATTTAAAGACGACCACTGTCACTCAAACTTACAAACCGACCTAAATAGTCTCAATTCTTGGTGTTGTGCCAATTTCTTAAACCTGAACAGCTCTAAATGCAAGCTGATGACATTCTCACGAGCCAGTCCGAAGTTTGCTTCTTATACTCTTTGTGATTGTGCCTTGGAAAGAATCACCCAAGTTGATGATCTGGGGGTCCGTTTGGACCGAAAACTAAAGTTTTCAAGTCATATAACTAATATGGTCAATAAAGCCATGGGTGTCCTAGGCTTTATCAAGAGATGGTCTAAGGAGTTCGACGATCCTTATATTACAAAGACCCTTTACGTTTTACTTGTTCGTCCTATTCTCGAATACGGCTCATGCATATGGTGTCCCCAGTACACTATTCATAAGGAACGCATCGAATCTGTACATAGGGATTTCTTACTTTTTGGCTTACGCGGCCTTAACTGGGATGAAAATTTGAGACTGCCTTCCTATAATAGTAGACTTCTGCTACTAAATCTGCCTTCCCTAACTAACCGCAGAACCATGCTAGGGGTCGTATTTATTAACAACCTTATGCAAGGTGACATTGACAGTGAGGCCTTGGTAAGGCAGCTACACTTCTCTGTTCCTTGCAGAAGTACTCGCTATTTCCTTCCACTAACACTTCCTTATTGTAGATCGAACTATGCACTGCATGATCCTTTCAGGGTATTATGTTCGGACTACAATAAGCTCCAACACGTCATAGCTAGCACTAACACTATCGCTGCTATGAAGTCCTTAATTCTTTCCTATCTAGCACGTAATTAATAATTAGTATTAATCTTCCTCGATATTCTATTCCTATTTGCATGCCGCGTTCTATCGCCTCTTCTTTTTTAGAATTTCTCCTCGCGTTTCTATTCGCGTTTCTATTCGCGTTTCTACCGCGTTTCTGTGTCGTCCGTTATGCGACGGTGCCTCTCCGTCGGTTAGGCGGGAGGTGGACTTCGTTTGGGTTCCGCGCGCAACAAGCATCTGCTTGGTGTCGTTGGACCACTTGTTAATACAGTCATTGTATTCAACGTCCAATAATAGTAAAAAACACAAACAAATTTAAAAAACATGAAATTTTAAAGGTAAAAATACAAAATATGTATGACTGAAAGGGTTTAAAATAACCAAGGTAAATGATATAGGCATTCTCTTCGATCGAAAACTGAAATTTGATCATCACATTACACAAATTGTACATAAGGCATTTCGAGTAATTGGTTTTATCAAAAGAGGGGCCAAAAAGATCCTTTTACAACAAAATTACTTTACACTTCTCTAGCTCGTCCAATTGTTGACACCTTACTCTAGTAGACTTCTTCTTATTAACCTACCTTCTCTTACTAATCGTCGTATTATGCTAGGTATTTCTCTTAAAACTTATCAAGTTATGTTTAACTGGGTTTTCCCCCATGCAACAAATGTTGGATCGGTTTCTTTTTATAATCTCAGTTTGAATTTTAAACTAAAATTTTTAAATTATAAATCTTAATTTTTTTTAATTCTTACCAAATAAAATATTATTAAATTAAATTTAAATAATTTCATTTCAAACACAACTTTAAAAATAAATATTAAACTCTATAAATTAACTTACTTATATTTTTTATTTGTCTTAATTTAAATTAGTAGACCATAGTAAATAAATAAATATCGTATAGTTGTCATACTAACTATCGGTTGATTTTTTATATTTGCCAAGATATTGCTACCAAATTTACTACATCGGTCTTTTTCAATATTTGTAATACGCATATATTATTTTATAAAATTTTGAATACTAAAACATATAGCTGCCATAAGAACAATGAGTAAAAGTTAAAGTTTTTGTATTTATGAAGACCTGTTTTGACTTTATTAACATCTCAGTATTAATCAAAGTGAGACAAAGTATTGAAAAACCTTTCATTTCTGCACAATTATATGACAAGTATTGTAACAATCGAAGGGGGCAAAAATATACAAGGGTATACGACTATCGGCTTTCCGTAGGTAGCCATTCTTTCTCGTTTCATATTTTTTAAATTCCTAGCTTTTATAGTCTCTGTGATCTAGATTTCCATAAGGACAGACAAACGGACTAAGCTTTATTATGGTGTCTGCCGCGCCTCCTTCTGCCTGCTACATACATTTTTGGTTGGCACAAAGTTAAAATAGTTTTCTAACCCATGGGTATCGAGTATAAGCTTTACCACTTGTATGTATAAGTATTGGTATTTGTAGTGTTTTAAATATTTATCAATTAATAATTTGGAAAAAAAATAGGTTAAAGCAATAATGGCAGTTTAGTTGATAATAGTAAGCTGAAAATTTAAAAATTATTATATGATTTAAAAATTATGGTATAAGTTATGAAACCCTTCCTCATGCACTCTCCGTTCTGCCCCACTTGACGGTCAAGTAACTTTCCCATCGACCACTCGAAAACGCCGACTTTAACCCCCTCCCCTTGTCCATCAACTACGCTGCAGCTACGACGGCAATAAAACCGACGTACTCTGCGATCACGCTGGATGCAATTTGTTGTGTCTGCAGACCACACATTGTTGCTTAGAACAGCAGAGTCGCCAGACGTTGTGTAAACGACCGCGGCTCATATTTCACTTATGCAACAGCTAAGCGGTCGGGCCTCACCATGCATTGTCATAAAACGCTTCCCTCAACCGCCGGAGCCGGAGCTTCAGTGGGACCCAACACCGACTCGAACTGGCAGTCTTGAACTACACCCTAAGCCAAACGCCAGCCGAACTCTGATTGTATCCTTACTAAGTTAAATTTAAGAATAAAAAAAAACCCAGTCATAAGGTAAAGCTGAATCTGGATGACTATTCTTCTTGGAGATCTTTTCCTGAAAAACGCACAACATGATAATACTTTTTACAAGGTGAGCTATCCGGCTACGAAAGCCCAATTCAACCGAGGTAAGCTAGGGTTCCCTTAACTGGCGCCCGAGGAGTCAGAATTCTGGCTACCTTATGAATCTATGACATTCGTGAATCAATCAAACTAATTTGTAACAATATAATATTCAAATAATATGCAAAGCCACTTCTTAGCAGAATGTAAAAAAGTGAAAAGTGATAAGGTGACGACAATGGCAAGTGACTGTGGAACATTAAACAAAAAACGAAAACCCGACGCAGTGAGAATGCCGTTAAAGCATGTATCGCAAATAACATTCATCACACATTTAACTAAAATAAAGACCACCCGCCTCAGCGTTAATGCCGTCGTCAACCAGGAGCGGACTGTGATTCGATATATGCGGGCGCAAAGTGTCTATACCAGAAATTATAAAGAAAAAACCCTATGTAACTACCCACTGCGGCGATTGGCCTACACTTGCTGTAGCCTATTCTCGAGTGCAATCTTCATAGGGCCAAAGGAAAATAATTACATAATGAAAATATCGAAAGAGATATGAGAAATGTAAAATATGTTGAACAAAAAGCTTCCCAATGTAGCTACCGTACCTTAGTAAGCTAAAAAGAAAAACACGGACCACCGTCCTCAGTACTATGTTCGATTGATCGCTAAGCTTGTTTAACACTGTCGTCACAAAGTTTACTCAATGTAAAACAATATGTTATTATAAAACAAAACTTAAATTTGAACAACACAACACAAACGAATATAAAACATGAAACCATTGTCATAACGCCACCATTACAACATTTTTCTAAGAATTTTTTCTTCTTCTCCCTCAGAACGTAAGAGAGACATACACGATACTCATAGACGGAAAAACATTCAACACAACGATCAACTCTATCTTGTAAAGGGTGAGTGAAACGTCACTGTTATTCAACCTGTGCTTTCCGCATATATGTAAAAAAAACTATAAAAGGGTTTATCTCTCCTTACATTCTTATCCTATCCATACTTAACCTACATCCGTTATAAACATAATGGAAGAAATTAATGAAACATAGAATGCACTGCTTGCCCTGCCATATTAGGCGAAATATAAGAGGCGAGACTGAAGAGAGCTCTCGACTCTTATGGGGTGTCAGACGACGACTGGCAGGAGATAATGAGAGTTCTGGCACGTGTTGTGAGAACGCTAGAATATCAGCTTATTAAACTGAGTCAGGCAAATAAAACCCTTGAAGAATACTATTTGAAGGTCAGTAAACACCTTTCACTTACTCACTCCATGGGCTGAGGAGTATGGGTCACACGGTGGAGGTGGTCAGATCCTGGTTTGAGCATTCCAGAGATATGGCCCTTGACATCTTTATTCGAGGAGTCGGTAACGATGACTCCAGATTAGTGATTATGCGTAGACCGAAAGACCTGCAGGAAGCTTACGTCTTTTGTAAGGAGTTACAGGCGGTTGCCCCGAGGGGAGGTTTCCAGTCTCCTGCACCAGCCAATTTTGTACCAAATTCCCGATTTTACCGGTCGGTAGGCCCTCCTCGTTTTAATACCTCTTCTCAGGGAAATAGACCTTCGGATTCGAGATATGGTGGTTCGCCAGCAATACTCTAGATTAATAACCGTTTGCAGAGCTCAAGTCCCGGCATTAAAATGGAATCAGCCCGGTCGGGCCAGTCGCACTGTTCCGGATACAGAGCTCACCAGAACGAGGGTTCTGGTGTGAAGAGACTGTCCTCCGAGTACCAGAATCCATTCCAAAGGGCAACCAAACTTTACCATATGGAGGCTATGTTGGACCCTTCATCCCCAATTCCTGTCGAGCATGGTCTGGTTGCGTCAGCTGACCCCTATCATGACCAGCTTTGTGCTGAAAACGTATAAATCTTCATAAGCACCAGAATTGCCGCTGGATCTACTGTCTTCCCCACTCGCAGCGGACCTATTTTTTGATCGTTTGGCTAGGATTAACTAAAAAACCAGGTCCGACCCAATTACCTACAACCAGTGCGACACAGTTTTTGTCGCGAACAAACAGATAAGGACCAAAGAAAGGCAGCGGTTAAACATAGAGGCGGTCGAAGAGAATACGAATGTGACGGTTAAAACCCAGACCGGTAAAGTTTCTTACAAATCAGACTTACGAAGTTAGAGCAGAAGGCAGTGGATTGTTGCGTGCGTTTCATGAACTTTCTCAACAAACATCGATCAAATTAAATGTTGTACTACACGCCCCTACATTAACACTATTTTTTTTCTACTACTACATCAAACACTACTTAATATACACCTTTGATCTAGAATAACTACATACTCCGTTCTAGAAACAATGTTACTGATAAGGTCACTTCCTTTATCGAATCTTACAATCGTCGTCTTCGCCCATATGGTGGGAACCGCGGACATCTTCATGTATGAGGCTCCGCTTGTCCCGTTACAGGAGGTCATAGTCTTGCGGTTCAACGGCCAGTTCAAGCTGGTTCACATAATTGACTTGGGGAAGCTCGAGTTACTCATCCAAGAGGTTATTTTGATTCAGCGCGAGGCTGCGTTGCTAACAGATCCCAGGATTGGAGCATTAGTAACACATTGACTCATAGGGGGGCCTATCGAGATTGATGGACACCCCGCTGGGACGTCATTCACTAGAGTGGATTGGGTCCGCCTGGAAGTGGATTTCCGGCTCCCCAGATGCGTCGGACTGGGACGACATACTTCGTTCACAGGGAAACGTTGTAAAATCGGCTAACCAGAATAAACGCTGCTCTATTTGATTCCTCTCACAAGTTGACCCAAGCACGCCAGTTTGCCAGTAAATCCGCGTTTACTGCACCACGAAGATGTTCAGGCAATTTTAGCCGAGGTCCTAAACCTGCCGTACCAAAATGCGGTCGAAGCATTGGAGTTTCCCCGCCGTTCGTGTTAACGAATGTAGCGGCGCTCTTATATATTCTCGCTTTGCCGAAGGTCGCACCTTAAGACTACACCTTTCTTCTTGTTTTCTCACAACAACCCTTGGAGGGAAACAAGTTATGGATAAGCATGACAAAGTGAAACCAATGCCATGGTGGGTCATTGCCTCTTCATTGGCAACACGACTGTCTGAGAGAAAAGAGCCTCCTGAAGATGGACGATATCGATTGCACCCATAAGCTGTTAACCGGGCTCGGAGACTCAGGATGCGAGCAGGGCACCCAAGGTCCTATGATCAGCGGGACGCAGATCTTTGAAAGGGGAGGAGTCATGAACCTTCTCCATGTTCATTCTTCTTGCCCTCTATCAACCACCGCTCTTGCATGCGCTGCTCCGTTCTGCCCCACTTGACGGTCAAATAACTTTCTCATCGACCACTCGAAAACCCCTTGTCCATAAACTACGCCGCAGTTACGACGGCAATAATAACGACATACTCAGCGATCACGGTGGATGCAATTTGCTGTGTCCGCAGACGACACTTAGTTTCTTACTACAGCAGAGTCGCCGAACGTTGGGTAAACGACCGCCGACATAGCGCGGCTCATATTTCGGCCACTAAATGCAACAGATAAGCGGTCGCCTCTCCCTGCATTTTCTGCAAACGCTGCCCCAGCCGCCGGAGCTCTAGTGGGACTCAGCGCAGACTCGAGCCGGCAGTCTTGGACCACAACCTTAACCAAACGCAAGCCGAACTCTGATTGTATCCTAACTTAGTTTACTCTAAGAATTCTTAAATAAACTAGGTTATAACGTAAAGCTGAATCCGGACGAATATTCTTCTTGGGGATCTTTTCCTAAAAAACGAAAAACATGATAATAGTTTTAACTATGTAAGCTATTGGGCTTCAAGAGTCTAGGTTGCCTAAACTTATATCATAAACTATGATATTAACCAAGCAAGTCAAATTGAGTTATATTGGCCAGCATTCTAAATGCGCTTCAATTCGTAACTTCAATACCGGTATTTGAAGTGGGCGGTTCAAAACTCCTTGGCATAAATAAAATTTGCGCCCTTTATCCTATTTTGTCCCGCTTGGCCGGAAATTGAAAAAATGCAGTCGGCATTTTGTTGGACAGTTCCCTAAGAAACTGTCAACGACAGCATTCAAACTAAAGGCGAGCAACAAGATGTAGAAGAGTAGGAGGAGATGCAGGAAGGTGGCCACAGACTTTTTGTAAATCTTGATGAGAGGGTAAGCAAAAGAGTGGGTGGAAGGTAGGTGGAACGCTGTAAAGCTGAGTTCAACTTGTGTCCGTCACATTCATTTTATTTATACAAAACATTACGGAATTTTTCAACTCACATTAGCAGACTTCTTCGACCCTTTAAACTACCGATATTTCAAGTCAACGTCAGTATGTAAATTCCACAGGAACAGACTATATTTGTTT
>JAECXB010001396.1:0-17385 GCA_018151435.1 Zaprionus africanus
CCACTGCCTAGCAGATGCCTAGCTAGTGCCTAGCCAGTGCCTAGCCAGTGCCTAGCCAGTGCCTAGCCAGTGCCTAGCCAGTGCATAACCAGTGCCTAGCCAGTGCCTAACCAGTGCCTAGCCAGTGCCTAACCAGTGCCTAGCAGGTGCCAAGCTAGTGCCTAGCCAGTGCCTAGCCAGTGAATAGCCAGTGTCTAGCCAGTGTGTAGCCTGTGTCTAGTCAGTGCCTAGCCAGTGCCTTGCCAGTGCCTAGCCAGTGCCTTGCCAGTGCCTAGCCAGTGCCTAGCCAGTGCTTAGCCAGTGCCTAGCCAGTGTCTAGCCAGTGCCTAGCCAGTGTCTAGCCAGTGACTAGCCAGTGTCTAGCCAGTGCCTAGCCAGCGCCTAGCCAGTGCCTAACCAGTGCCTAACCAGTGCCTAGCCAGTGCCTAGCCAGTGCCTAGCCAGTGCCTATCCAGTGCCAAGCCAGTGCCTAGCCAGTGCCTAACCAGTGTCTAGGCAGTGCCTAGCCAGTGTCTAGCCAGTGCCTAACCAGTGCCTAACCAGTGCCTAGCCAGTGCCTAGCCAGTGCCTAGCCAGTGCCTAACCAGTGCCTAGCCAGTGCCTAACCAGTGCCTAGCCAATGCCTAGCCAGTTCATAGCCAGTGCCTAGCCAGTGCCTAGCCAGAGTCTAGCCTGTGTCTAGCCAGTGTCTTGCTAGTGCCAAGCCAGTGTCTAGCTAGTGTGTAGTTAGTGGCTAGCCAGTGTCCAGCTAGTGCCTTGCCAGTGCCTAGCCAGTGTCTAGCCAGTACCTAGCCAGTGCCTAGCCAGTGCCTAGCCAGTGCCTAGCCAGTGCCTAGCCAGTGCCTTAACCAGTGCCTAGCCAGTGCCTTAACCCTCATCGGTTGGTGAAATTCATAGTGCACATAAGGGGTTTGGTATGCGCGCACATACATTGAGAAACAAGAAATTTTTAAGTAAGTTGTACAAGATTTTTATTTTTTATTTCTAATCATCAATTTAAAAACGATGAACAACAGAAATTGCTGAAAAAAGATGGAAATGAAGATTGGCAAATAGTCGAAGTAGCACAAAAAATAAGTGGAAAAGTCAATGTGAAACTATGCGACACAAGAATGGCAAATTGAATATCTATGTTCAGAACAAATGAATCGCACACATTTTTCACAACGGGAGGCAAAAACGTTGCGATTGTTTTTACTGGTACATATGTAACATCGACCTCTTTTGTTGCTTGGTTGAAGATGTACTACAGATGAACCAACGGTTGGAGATGACTCAATGGTATGCGCACGCATACCAACGACAGATGTGTAAGTTTATTAATTACAGCACTTCGCAATAACAGCGCCACCTGCCGATCAGCGGTGTGAAAGTACTTGCGAAAATATTTAGTTGGGCCAAAATTCAAATCCATTGATAAACATTTGATAAGTCAAACTGGGGCTTGAAACATGAAATGGTATGCGCGCGCATACCAACAACCGATGAGGGTTAACCAGTGCCTAGCCAGTGCCTAGCCAGTGCCTAGCCAGTGCCTAGCCAGTGCCTAGCCAGTGCCTAGCCAGTGCCTAGCCAGTGCCCTAGCCAGTGCCTAGCTCAGTGCCTAGCCAGTGCCTAGCCAGTGCCTAGCCAGTGCCTAGCCAGTGCCTAGCCAGTGCCTAGCCAGTGCCTAGCCAGTGCCTAGCCAGTGTCTAGCCAGTGTCTAGCCAGTGTCTAGCCAGTGTCTAGCCAGTGTCTAGCCAGTGTCTAGCCAGTGTCCAGCCAGTGTCTAGCCAGTGTCTAGCCAGTGTCTAGCCAGTGTCTAGCCAGTGTCTAGCCAGTGTCTAGCCAGTGTCTAGCCAGTGTCTAGCCAGTGTCTAGCCAGTGTCTAGCCAGTGTCTAGCCAGTGTCTAGCCAGTGTCTAGCCAGTGTCTAGCCAGTGTCTAGCCAGTGTCTAGCCAGTGTCTAGCCAGTGTCTAGCCAGTGTCTAGCCAGTGTCTAGCCAGTGCCTAGCCAGTGTCTAGCCAGTGCCTAGCCAGTTCATAGCCAGTGCCTGACCAGTGCCTAACCAGTGACTAGCCAGTGCCTAACAAGTGACTAGCCAGTGCCTAGCCAGTGCCTAACCAGTGCCTAGCCAGTGCCTAACCAGTGCCTAGCCAGTGCCTAGCCAGTGCCTAGCCAGTTCATAACCAGTGCCTAGCCAGTTCATAGCCAGTGCCTAGCCAGAGTCTAGCCTGTGTCTAGCCAGTGTCTTGCTAGTTCCTAGCCAGTGTCTAGCTAGTGTGTAGTTAGTGGCTAGCCAGTGTCCAGCTAGTGCCTTGCCAGTGCCTAGCCAGTGCCTAGCCAGTGCCTAGCCAGTGCCTAGCCAGTGCCTAGCCAGTGCCTAGCCAGTGCCTAGCCAGTGCCTAGCCAGTGCCTAGCCAGTGCCTAGCCAGTGCCTAGCCAGTGCCCAGCCAGTGCCCAGCCAGTGCCTAGCCAGTGCCTAGCCAGTGCCCAGCCAGTGCCTAGCCAGTGCCTAGCCAGTGCCCAGCCAGTGCCCAGCCAGTGCCCAGCCAGTGCCCAGCCAGTGCCCAGCCAGTGCCTAGCCAGTGCCTAGCCAGTGCCCAGCCAGTGCCCAGCCAGTGCCTAGCCAGTGCCTAGCCAGTGCCTAGCCAGTGCCCAGCCAGTGCCTAGCCAGTGCCTAGCCAGTGCCTAGCCAGTGCCTAGCCAGTGCCTAGCCAGTGCCTAGCCAGTGCCCAGCCAGTGCCCAGCCAGTGCCCAGCCAGTGCCCAGCCAGTGCCTAGCCAGTGCCTAGCCAGTGCCCAGCCAGTGCCTAGCCAGTGCCCAGCCAGTGCCTAGCCAGTGCCTAGCCAGTGCCTAGCCAGTGCCTAGCCAGTGCCTAGCCAGTGCCTAGCCAGTGCCTAGCCAGTGCCTAGCCAGTGCCTAGCCAGTGTCCAGCCAGTGCCTAGCCAGTGTCTAGCCAGTGCCTAGCCAGTGCCTAGCCAGTGCCTAGCCAGTGCCTAGCCAGTGCCTAGCCAGTGCCTAGCCAGTGCCTAGCCAGTGCCTAGCCAGTGCCTAGCCAGTGCCCAGCCAGTGTCTAGCCAGTGCCTAGCCAGTGCCTAGCCAGTGCCTAGCCAGTGCCTAGCCAGTGCCTAGCCAGTGCCTAGCCAGTGCCTAGCCAGTGCCTAGCCAGTGCCCAGCCAGTGCCTAGCCAGTGCCTAGCCAGTGCCTAGCCAGTGCCTAGCCAGTGCCTAGCCAGTGCCTAGTCAGTGCCTAGCCAGTGCCTAGCCAGTGCCTAGCCAGTGCCTAGCCAGTGCCTAGCCAGTGCCTAGCCAGTGCCTAGCCAGTGCCTCCAGTGCCAGTGCCTAGCCAGTGCCTAGCCAGTGCCTAGCCAGTGCCTAGCCAGTGCCTAGCCAGTGCCTAGCCAGTGCCTAGCCAGTGCCTAGCCAGTGCCTAGCCAGTGCCTAGCCAGTGCCTAGCCAGTGCCCAGCCAGTGCCTAGCCAGTGCCTAGCCAGTGCCTAGCCAGTGCCTAGCCAGTGCCTAGCCAGTGCCTAGCCAGTGCCTAGCCAGTGCCCAGCCAGTGCCTAGCCAGTGCCTAGCCAGTGCCTAGCCAGTGCCTAGCCAGTGCCTAGCCAGTGCCAGTGCCTAGCCAGTGCCTAGCCAGTGCCTAGCCAGTGCCTAGCCAGTGCCCAGCCAGTGCCTAGCCAGTGCCTAGCCAGTGCCTAGCCAGTGCCTAGCCAGTGCCCAGCCAGTGCCCAGCCAGTGCCCAGCCAGTGCCTAGCCAGTGCCTAGCCAGTGCCTAGCCAGTGCCTAGCCAGTGCCTAGCCAGTGCCTAGCCAGTGCCTAGCCAGTGCCTAGCCAGTGCCCAGCCAGTGCCCAGCCAGTGCCCAGCCAGTGCCTAGCCAGTGCCTAGCCAGTGCCTAGCCAGTGCCTAGCCAGTGCCTAGCCAGTGCCTAGCCAGTGCCCAGCCAGTGCCCAGCCAGTGCCTAGCCAGTGCCTAGCCAGTGCCTAGCCAGTGGTTAGCCAGTGCCTAGCCAGTGCCTAGCCAGTGCCTAGCCAGTGCCTAGCCAGTGCCTAGCCAGTGCCTAGCCAGTGTCTAGCCAGTGCCCAGCCAGTGCCCAGCCAGTGCCTAGCCAGTGCCCAGTGCCTAGCCAGTGCCAGTGCCTAGCCAGTGCCTAGCCAGTGCCTAGCAGATGCCTAGTGCCTAGCCAGTGCCTAGCCAGTGCCTAGCCAGTGCCTAGCCAGTGCCTAGCCAGTGCCTAGCCAGTGCCTAGCCAGTGCCTAGCCAGTGCCTAGCCAGTGCCTAGCCAGTGCCTAGCCAGTGCCTAGCCAGTGCCTAGCCAGTGCCTAGCCAGTGCCTAGCCAGTGCCCAGCCAGTGCCTAGCCAGTGCCTAGCCAGTGCCTAGCCAGTGCCTAGCCAGTGCCTAGCCAGTGCCCAGCCAGTGCCTAGCCAGTGCCTAGCCAGTGCCTAGCCAGTGCCTAGCCAGTGCCTAGCCAGTGCCTAGCCAGTGCCTAGCCAGTGCCTAGCCAGTGCCTAGCCAGTGCCTAGCCAGTGCCTAGCCAGTGCCTAGCCAGTGCCTAGCCAGTGCCTAGCCAGTGCCTAGCCAGTGCCTAGCCAGTGCCTAGCCAGTGCCTAGCCAGTGCCTAGCCAGTGCCTAGCCAGTGCCTAGCCAGTGCCTAGCCAGTGCCTAGCCAGTGCCTAGCCAGTGCCTAGCCAGTGCCTAGCCAGTGCCTAGCCAGTGCCTAGCCAGTGCCTAGCCAGTGCCTAGCCAGTGCCTAGCCAGTGCCTAGCCAGTGCCTAGCCAGTGCCTAGCCAGTGCCTAGCCAGTGCCTAGCCAGTGCCTAGCCAGTGTCCAGCCAGTGCCTAGCCAGTGCCTAGCCAGTGCCTAGCCAGTGCCTAGCCAGTGCCTAGCCAGTGCCTAGCCAGTGCCTAGCCAGTGCCTAGCCAGTGCCTTAGCCAGTGCCTAGCCAGTGCCTCAGCCAGTCGGTGTGAAAGCCAGTGCCATAAGGGGTGGTCTGCGCGCAGACTTGAGCAAGAGTTTAGTAGTGTAAGTTGCGGTGTGGGTGAGCCAGTGCTAGCAGTAGCCAATGAGTGGAAAGCCAGTGAGCTATGCGAACAGATGGCAAGTGATATCTAGCAGCAGTGCGCAGCCATGTTCACAAGCCAGTGCCTAGCGAGTGTTTTTACTGGCCATATGTCGCCCTTTTGTGCTAGCCAGTGTTTAGCCAGTGCACCAGGTGTGAGAGCCAGTGCCTAGCCAGTGCCCAGCCAGTGTCTCAGCCAGTGCCTACAGCCAGTGCCTAACAGTGCCACCTGCCTCAGCAGTGTGAAGTGTCTGCGAAATATTTAGTTGGTGCCTCAGCCAGTGATAAACAGTGCCTAGCCAGTGCTTAGCCAGTGGTGCAGCTGCCAACAACCGTGAGGGTTAACCAGTGCCTAGCCAGTGCCTAGCCAGTGCCTAGCCAGTGCCTAGCCAGTGCCTAGCCAGTGCCTAGCCAGTGCCTAGCCAGTGCCTAGCCAGTGCCTAGCCAGTGCCTAGCCAGTGCCTAGCCAGTGCTCTAGCCAGTGCCTAGCCAGTGCCCAGCCAGTGCCTAGCCAGTGCCTAGCCAGTGCCCAGCCAGTGCCTAGCCAGTGCCTAGCCAAGCCAGTGCCTAGCCAGTGCCTAGCCAGTGCCTAGCCAGTGCCTAGCCAGTGCCTAGCCAGTGCCTAGCTCAGTGTCTAGCCAGTGTCTAGCCAGTGTCTAGCCAGTGTCTAGCCAGTGCCTAGCCAGTGCCTAGCCAGTGTCTAGCCAGTGTCTAGCCAGTGCCTAGCCAGTGCCTAGCCAGTGCCTAGCCAGTGCCCCTAGCCAGTGCCTAGCCAGTGCCTAGCCAGTGCCTAGCCAGTGCCCAGCCAGTGCCTAGCCAGTGCCTAGCCAGTGCCTAGCCAGTGCCTAGCCAGTGCCTAGCCAGTGCCTAGCCAGTGCCTAGCCAGTGCCTAGCCAGTGCCTAGCCAGTGCCTAGCCAGTGCCCAGCCAGTGCCTAGCCAGTGCCTAGCCAGTGCCTAGCCAGTGCCTAGCCAGTGCCTAGCCAGTGCCCAGCCAGAGTCTAGCCAGTGCCTAGCCAGTGTCTTGCTAGTGCCTAGCCAGTGTCTAGCTAGTGTCTAGTCAGTGCCTAGCCAGTGTCCAGCCAGTGCCTAGCCACTCAGTGCCCAGCCAGTGCCTAGCCAGTGCCTAGCCAGTGCCTAGCCAGTGCCCAGCCAGTGCCCAGGCCAGTGCCTAGCCAGTGCCCAGCCAGTGCCCAGCCAGTGCCTAGCCAGTGCCAGCCAGTGCCCAGCCAGTGCCTAGCCAGTGCCTAGCCAGTGCCTAGCCAGTGCCTAGCCAGTGCCCAGCTAGTGCCTTCAGCCAGTGCCTAGCCAGTGCCCAGCCAGTGCCTAGCCAGTGCCTAGCCAGTGCCTAGCCAGTGCCCAGCCAGTGCCCAGCCAGTGCCTAGCCAGTGCCTAGCCAGTGCCTAGCCAGTGCCTAGCCAGTGCCTAGCCAGTGCCTAGCCAGTGCCTAGCCAGTGCCCAGCCAGTGCCTAGCCAGTGCCTAGCCAGTGCCTAGCCAGTGCCTAGCCAGTGCCCAGCCAGTGCCTAGCCAGTGCCTAGCCAGTGCCTAGCCAGTGCCTAGCCAGTGCCCTAGCCAGTGCCTAGCCAGTGCCTAGCCAGTGCCTAGCCAGTGCTGTAGTGCCTAGCCAGTGCCCAGCCAGTGCCTGACCAGTGCCTGACTAGTGCCCAGCCAGTGCCCAGCCAGTGCCCAGCCAGTGCCCAGCCAGTGCCCAGCCAGTGCCCAGCCAGTGCCCAGCCAGTGCCCTAGCCAGTGCCCAGCCAGTGCCTAGCCAGTGCCCTAGCCAGTGCCTAGCCAGTGCCCAGCCAGTGCGCCCGCCAGTGCCTAGCCAGTGCCCAGCCAGTGCCCAGCCAGTGCCCAGCCAGTGCCTAGCCAGTGCCCAGCCTAGCCAGTGCCCAGCCAGTGCCTAGCCAGTGCCCAGCCAGTGCCTAGCCAGTGCCCAGCCAGTGCCTAGCCAGTGCCCAGCCAGTGCCCAGCCAGTGCCTAGCTCAGTGCCCTAGCCAGTGCCCTAGCCAGTGCCTAGCCAGTGCCTAGCCAGTGTCCAGCCTCCGTAGTGCCTGTCACGGTTGCCTAGCCAGTGCCTAGCCAGTGCCTAGCCAGTGCCCTACCAGTGCCCAGCCAGTGCCTAGCCAGTGCCTAGCCAGTGCCCTAGCCAGTGGCCAGTGCCAGTGCCTAGCCAGTGCCTAGCCAGTGCCCAGCCAGTGCCCAGCTTCAGTGCCCAGCCAGTGCCCTAGCCAGTGCCTAGCCAGTGCCCAGCCAGTGCCTAGCCAGTGCCCAGCCAGTGCCTAGCCAGTGCCTAGCCAGTGCCCAGCCAGTGCCTAGCCAGTGCCTAGCCAGTGCCTAGCCAGTGCCCAGCCAGTGCCTAGCCAGTGCCTCAGCCAGTGCCCAGCCAGTGCCTCAGTGCCCAGCCAGTGCCTAGCCAGTGCCCAGGCCAGTGCCTAGCCAGTGCTGGCCAGTGCCTAGCCAGTGCCCTGGCCAGTGCCTAGCTTCAGTGCCTAGCCAGTGCCCAGCCAGTGCCTAGCCAGTGCCCATAGCCAGTGCCCAGCCAGTGCCTAGCCAGTGCCTAGCCAGTGCCTAGCCAGTGCCTAGCCAGTGCCTAGCCAGTGCCTAGCCAGTGCCTAGCCAGTGCCTAGCCAGTGCCCTAGCCAGTGCCTAGCCAGTGCCCAGCCAGTGCTCAGTCCAGTGCCCTAGCCAGTGCCCAGCCAGTGCCCAGCCAGTGCCTAGCCAGTGCCCTAGCCAGTGCCCAGCCAGTGCCTAGCCAGTGCCTAGCCAGTGTCTAGCCAGTGCCCTAGCCAGTGTTCAGCCAGTGTCTAGCCAGTGCCCAGCCAGTGCCTCAGCCAGTGCCCAAGCCAGTGCCTAGCCAGTGCCTCAGCCAGTGCCTAGCCAGTGCTCTAGCCAGTGCCCAGCCAGTGTCTTAGCCAGTGCCCAGCCAGTGCCCTAGCCAGTGCCTAGCCAGTGCCCTAGCCAGTGCCTAGCCAGTGCCTCAGTGCCAGTGCCCAGCCAGTGCCTAGCCAGTGCCTAACTAGTGCCCAGTCAGTGCCCAGCCAGTGCCCAGCCAGTGCCCAGCCAGTGCCCTGGCTAGTGCCAATAGTGCCTAGCCAGTGCCCTAGCCAGTGCCCAGCCAGTGCCCAGCCAGTGCCTAGCCAGTGCCTAGCCAGTGCCTAGCCAGTGCCCAGCCAGTGCCTAGCCAGTGCCTAGCCAGTGCCCAGCCAGTGCTCCAGCCAGTGCCCAGCCAGTGCCTAGCCAGTGCCCAGCCAGTGCCCTAGCCAGTGCCAATAGGCCAGTGCCTAGCCAGTGCCCAGCCAGTGCCTAGCCAGTGCCCAGCCAGTGCCTAGCCAGTGCCTAGCCAGTGCCTAGCCAGTGCCTAGCCAGTGCCCAGCCAGTGCCCAGCCAGTGCCTAACAGTGCCTAGCCAGTGCCTAGCCAGTGCCTAGCCAGTGCCTAGCCAGTGCCCAGCCAGTGCCTAGCCAGTGCCTAGCCAGTGCCCAGCCAGTGCCTAGCCAGTGCCCAGCCAGTGCCTAGCCAGTGCCTAGCCAGTGCCTAGCCAGTGCCTAGCCAGTGCCTAGCCAGTGCCTAGCCAGTGCCTAGCCAGTGCCTAGCCAGTGCCTAGCCAGTGCCTAGCCAGTGCTCTAGCCAGTGCCTAGCCAGTGCCCAGCCAGTGCCCAGCCAGTGCCTAGCCAGTGTCTAGCCAGTGCCTAGCCAGTGCCCTAGCCAGTGCCTAGCCAGTGCCTCAGCCAGTGCCCAGCCAGTGCCTCAGCCAGTGTTCAGCCAGTGCCCTAGCCAGTGCCCTAGCCAGTGCCCTAGCCAGTGTTCAGCCAGTGCCTAGCCAGTGCCCAGCCAGTGCCTAGCCAGTGCCCAGCCAGTGCCCAGCCAGTGCCTAGCCAGTGCCCAGCCAGTGCCTAGCCAGTGCCTAGCCCAGTGCCTCAGGCCAGTGCCTAGCCAGTGCCGCAGCCAGTGTTAATAGTGCCCAGCCAGTGCCTAGCCAGTGCCTAGCCAGTGCCTAGCCAGTGCCTAGCCAGTGCCTCTAGCCAGTGCCCAGCCAGTGTCCTAGCCAGTGCCCTAGCCAGTGGCCAGCCAGTGCCTAGCCAGTGCCTAGCCAGTGCTCTAGCCAGTGCCTAGCCAGTGCCTAGCCAGTGCTTAGCCAGTGCCTCCAGCCAGTGCCTAGCCAGTGCCTAGCCAGTGCTCAGCCAGTGCCTAGAGCCAGTGCCTAGCCAGTGCTCAGCCAGTGCCCAGCCAGTGCCTAGCCAGTGCTCTAACCAGTGCCCAGCCAGTCCTAGCCAGTGCCCTAGCCAGTGCCTAGCCAGTGTCTAGCCAGTGCCCTAGCCAGTGCCTAGCCAGTGTGCCTAGCCAGTGCCTAGCCAGTGCCTTGCCCAATAGTGCCTAGCCAGTGCCCTAGCCAGTGCCTAGCCAGTGCCTAGCCAGTGCCTAGCCAGTGTCTGCAGCCAGTTGCCAGTGCCCAGCCAGCTCAGCCAGTCTATAGTGCCCTAGCCAGTGCCTAGCCAGTGCCTAGCCAGTGCCCGTTCAGTGCCTAGCCAGTGCCTAGCCAGTGCCTAGCCAGTGCCTAGCCAGTGCCTAGCCAGTGCCTCAGCCAGTGCCTAGCCAGTGCCTTAGCCAGTGCCCAGCCAGTGTCTAGCCAGTGCCTAGCCAGTGCCTAGCCAGTGCCAGTGCCTAGCCAGTGCCTTAGCCAGTGCTCTAGCCAGTGCCTAGCCAGTGCCTAGCCAGTGCCTAGCCAGTGCCTCCAGCCAGTGCCTAGCCAGTGCCTAGCCAGTGCCCAGCCAGTGCCTAGCCAGTGCCTAGCCAGTGCCTAGCCAGTGCCTAGCCAGTGCCTAGCCAGTGCCTAGCCAGCCAGTGCCTAGCCAGTGCCTCAGCCAGTGTGCCAGCCAGTGCCCTAGCCAGTGCCTAGCCAGTGCCTAGCCAGTGCCCTAGCCAGTGCCTAGCCAGTGCCTAGCCAGTGCCTAGCCAGTGCCCTAGCCAGTGCCTAGCCAGTGCCTAGCCAGTGCCTAGCCAGTGCCTAGCCAGTGCCCAGCCAGTGCCTAGCCAGTGCCCAGCCAGTGCCTAGCCAGTGCCCTAGCCAGTGCCTAGCCAGTGCCTAGCCAGTGCCTAGCCAGTGCCCTAGCCAGTGCCTAGCCAGTGCCCAGCCAGTGCCCAGCCAGTGCCTAGCCAGTGCCTAGCCAGTGCCCAGCCAGTGCTCTAGCCAGTGCCTAGCCAGTGCCTAGCCAGTGCCCAGCCAGTGCCTAGCCAGTGCCTAGCCAGTGCCCAGCCAGTGCCCTAGCCAGTGCCTAGCCAGTGCCTAGCCAGTGTGCCAGTGCCTAGCCAGTGCCTAGCCAGTGCCTAGCCAGTGCCTAGCCAGTGCCCAGCCAGTGCCTAGCCAGTGCCCAGCCAGTGCCTAGCCAGTGCCTAGCCAGTGCCCTAGCCAGTGCCTAGCCAGTGCCTAGCCAGTGCCTAGCCAGTGCCTAGCCAGTGCCTAGCCAGTGCCTAGCCAGTGTCCTAGCCAGTGCCTAGCCAGTGCCCAGCCAGTGCCTAGCCAGTGCCTAGCCAGTGTTCAGCCAGTGCCTAGCCAGTGCCTAGCCAGTGCCTAGCCAGTGCCTAGCCAGTGCCCAGCCAGTGCCTAGCCAGTGCCTAGCCAGTGCTCTAGCCAGTGCCTAGCCAGTGCCTAGCCAGTGCCTAGCCAGTGCCCAGCCAGTGCCTAGCCAGTGCCCTAGCCAGTGCCTAGCCAGTGCCCAGCCAGTGCCTAGCCAGTGCCTAGCCAGTGCCTAGCCAGTGCCTAGCCAGTGCCTAGCCAGTGCCCTAGCCAGTGCCTAGCCAGTGTCTAGCCAGTGCCCTAGCCAGTGCCCTAGCCAGTGCCTAGCCAGTGCCTAGCCAGTGCCTAGCCAGTGCCCAGCCAGTGCCCTAGCCAGTGTCTAGCCAGTGCCTAGCCAGTGCCTAGCCAGTGCCTAGCCAGTGCTCCAGTGCCAGTGCCTAGCCAGTGTGCCAGTGCCAGTGCCTAGCCAGTGCCTAGCCAGTGCCTAGCCAGTGTCTAGCCAGTGCCTAGCCAGTGCCTAGCCAGTGCCTAGCCAGTGCCTAGCCAGTGCCTAGCCAGTGTCTAGCCAGTGCCTAGCCAGTGCCTAGCCAGTGCCCAGCCAGTGCCTAGCCAGTGCCTAGCCAGTGCCTAGCCAGTGCCTAGCCAGTGCCTAGCCAGTGCCCTAGCCAGTGCCTAGCCAGTGCCTAGCCAGTGCCCAGCCAGTGCCAGTGCCAGCCAGTGCCTAGCCAGTGCCTAGCCAGTGCCCAGCCAGTGCAGCCAGTGCCAGTGCCCTAGCCAGTGCCCAGCCAGTGCCTAGCCAGTGCCTAGCCAGTGCCTAGCCAGTGCCCAGCCAGTGCCCAGCCAGTGCCTAGCCAGTGCCTAGCCAGTGCCAGTGCCCAGCCAGTGCCTAGCCAGTGCCTAGCCAGTGCCTAGCCAGTGCCTAGCCAGTGCCCAGCCAGTGCCTAGCCAGTGCCTAGCCAGTGCCCAGCCAGTGCCTAGCCAGTGCCTAGCCAGTGCCTAGCCAGTGCCTAGCCAGTGCCTAGCCAGTGCCTAGCCAGTGCCTAGCCAGTGCCTAGCCAGTGCCTAGCCAGTGCCTAGCCAGTGCCTAGCCAGTGCCTAGCCAGTGCCTAGCCAGTGCCTAGCCAGTGCCTAGCCAGTGCCTAGCCAGTGCCTAGCCAGTGCCTAGCCAGTGCCTAGCCAGTGCCTAGCCAGTGCCTAGCCAGTGCCTAGCCAGTGCCCAGCCAGTGCCTAGCCAGTGCCTAGCCAGTGCCTAGCCAGTGCCTAGCCAGTGCCTAGCCAGTGCCTAGCCAGTGCCTAGCCAGTGCCTAGCCAGTGCCTAGCCAGTGCCTAGCCAGTGCCTAGCCAGTGCCCAGCCAGTGCCCAGCCAGTGCCTAGCCAGTGCCTAGCCAGTGCCTAGCCAGTGCCTAGCCAGTGCCTAGCCAGTGCCTAGCCAGTGCCTAGCCAGTGCCTAGCCAGTGCCTAGCCAGTGCCAAGCCAGTGCCTAGCCAGTGCCTAGCCAGTGCCTAGCCAGTGCCTAGCCAGTGTCTAGCCAGTGCCCAGCCAGTGCCAAGCCAGTGCCTAGCCAGTGCCTAGCCAGTGCCTAGCCAGTGCCTAGCCAGTGCCCAGCCAGTGCCCAGCCAGTGCCTAGCCAGTGCCTAGCCAGTGCCTAGCCAGTGCCTAGCCAGTGCCTAGCCAGTGCCTAGCCAGTGCCTAGCCAGTGCCCAGCCAGTGCCTAGCCAGTGCCTAGCCAGTGCCTAGCCAGTGCCTAGCCAGTGCCCAGCCAGTGCCTAGCCAGTGCCTAGCCAGTGCCTAGCCAGTGCCTAGCCAGTGCCTAGCCAGTGCCCAGCCAGTGCCTAGCCAGTGCCTAGCCAGTGCCTAGCCAGTGCCTAGCCAGTGCCTAGCCAGTGCCTAGCCAGTGCCTAGCCAGTGCCTAGCCAGTGCCTAGCCAGTGCCTAGCCAGTGCCTAGCCAGTGCCTAGCCAGTGCCCAGCCAGTGCCCTAGCCAGTGCCTAGCCAGTGCCTAGCCAGTGCCCAGCCAGTGCCCAGCCAGTGCCCAGCCAGTGCCCAGCCAGTGCCCTAGCCAGTGCCTAGCCAGTGCCCCAGCCAGTGCCTAGCCAGTGCCTAGCCAGTGCCCAGCCAGTGCCTAGCCAGTGCCCAGCCAGTGCCCAGCCAGTGCCCAGCCAGTGCCTAGCCAGTGCCTAGCCAGTGCCCAGCCAGTGCCCAGCCAGTGCCTAGCCAGTGCCTAGCCAGTGCCTAGCCAGTGCCCAGCCAGTGCCTAGCCAGTGCCCAGCCAGTGCCTAGCCAGTGCCTAGCCAGTGCCTAGCCAGTGCCCAGCCAGTGCCTAGCCAGTGCCTAGCCAGTGCCTAGCCAGTGCCTAGCCAGTGCCTAGCCAGTGCCTAGCCAGTGCCTAGCCAGTGCCTAGCCAGTGCCTAGCCAGTGTGCTCAGCCAGTGCCTAGCCAGTGCCTAGCCAGTGCCTAGCCAGTGCCTAGCCAGTGCCTAGCCAGTGCCTAGCCAGTGCCTAGCCAGTGCCTAGCCAGTGCCCTAGCCAGTGCCTAGCCAGTGCCTAGCCAGTGCCTAGCCAGTGCCTAGCCAGTGCCTAGCCAGTGCCTAGCCAGTGCCTAGCCAGTGCCTAGCCAGTGCCTAGCCAGTGCCTAGCCAGTGCCTAGCCAGTGCCTAGCCAGTGCCTAGCCAGTGCCTAGCCAGTGCCTAGCCAGTGCCTAGCCAGTGCCTAGCCAGTGCCTAGCCAGTGCCTAGCCAGTGCCTAGCCAGTGCCTAGCCAGTGCCTAGCCAGTGCCTAGCCAGTGCCCAGCCAGTGCCTAGCCAGTGCCTAGCCAGTGCCTAGCCAGTGCCTAGCCAGTGCCTAGCCAGTGCCCAGCCAGTGCCTAGCCAGTGCCTAGCCAGTGCCTAGCCAGTGCCTAGCCAGTGCCTAGCCAGTGCCTAGCCAGTGCCTAGCCAGTGCCTAGCCAGTGCCCAGCCAGTGCCTAGTGCCAGTGCCTAGCCAGTGCCTAGCCAGTGCCTAGCCAGTGCCTAGCCAGTGCCTAGCCAGTGCCCTAGCCAGTGCCTAGCCAGTGCCTAGCCAGTGCCTAGCCAGTGCCTAGCCAGTGCCTAGCCAGTGCCTAGCCAGTGCCTAGCCAGTGCCTAGCCAGTGCCTAGCCAGTGCCTAGCCAGTGCCTAGCCAGTGCCTAGCCAGTGCCTAGCCAGTGCCTAGCCAGTGCCTAGCCAGTGCCCAGCCAGTGCCTAGCCAGTGCCTAGCCAGTGCCTAGCCAGTGCCTAGCCAGTGCCTAGCCAGTGCCCAGCCAGTGCCTAGCCAGTGCCCAGCCAGTGCCCAGCCAGTGCCCAGCCAGTGCCTAGCCAGTGCCCAGCCAGTGCCTAGCCAGTGCCTAGCCAGTGCCTAGCCAGTGCCTAGCCAGTGCCCAGCCAGTGCCCAGCCAGTGCCTAGCCAGTGCCCAGCCAGTGCCTAGCCAGTGCCTAGCCAGTGCCTAGCCAGTGCCTAGCCAGTGCCTAGCCAGTGCCTAGCCAGTGCCTAGCCAGTGCCTAGCCAGTGCCTAGCCAGTGCCTAGCCAGTGCCTAGCCAGTGCCTAGCCAGTGCCTAGCCAGTGCCCAGCCAGTGCCTAGCCAGTGCCTAGCCAGTGCCTAGCCAGTGCCTAGCCAGTGCTCAGTGCCAGTGTCCAGCTAGTGGCCCAGCCAGTGCCTAGCCAGTGCCTAGCCAGTGCCTTAGCCAGTGCCTAGCCAGTGCCTAGCCAGTGCCTAGCCAGTGCCTAGCCAGTGCCTAGCCAGTGCCTAGCCAGTGCCAGCCATGCCTAGCCAGTGCCTAGCCAGTGCCCAGCCAGTGCCCCAGCCAGTGCCTAGCCAGTGCTAGCCAGTGCCTAGCCAGTGCCTAGCCAGTGCCTAGCTAGTGCCTAGCCAGTGCCTAGCCAGTGCCCTAGCCAGTGCCTAGCCAGTGCCTAGCCAGTGTCTAGCCAGTGCCCAGCCAGTGCCTAGCCAGTGTCTAGCCAGTGCCCAGCCAGTGCCTAGCCAGTGCCTAGCCAGTGCCTAGCCAGTGCCTAGCCAGTGCCTAGCCAGTGCCTAGCCAGTGCCCAGCCAGTGCCTAGCCAGTGCCCAGCCAGTGCCTAGCCAGTGCCTAGCCAGTGCCTAGCCAAGTGCCCAGCCAGTGCCTAGCCAGTGCCTAGCCAGTGCCTAGCCAGTGCCTAGCCAGTGCCTAGCCAGTGCCTAGCCAGTGCCTAGCCAGTGCCCTAGCCAGTGCCTAGCCAGTGCCTAGCCAGTGCCTAGCCAGTGCCTAGCCAGTGCCCAGCCAGTGCCTAGCCAGTGCCTAGCTTCAGTGCCTAGCCAGTGCCCAGCCAGTGCCTGCAGCCAGTCCAGCCAGTGCCTAGCCAGTGCCTAGCCAGTGCCTAGCCAGTGCCTAGCCAGTGCCTAGCCAGTGCCTAGCCAGTGTCTAGCCAGTGCCCAGCCAGTGCCTAGCCAGTGCCTAGCCAGTGCCTAGCCAGTGCCTAGCCAGTGCCTAGCCAGTGCCTAGCCAGTGCCTAGCCAGTGCCTAGCCAGTGCCAGTGCCAGCCAGCCTAGCCAGTGCCTAGCCAGTGCCTAGCCAGTGCCTAGCCAGTGCCCAGCCAGTGCCTAGCCAGTGCCTAGCCAGTGCCTAGCCAGTGCCTAACCAGTGCCTAGCCAGTGCCTAGCCATGCCTAGCCAGTGCCTAGCCAGTGCCTAGCCAGTGCCTAGCCAGTGCCTAGCCAGTGCCTAGCCAGTGCTCAGCCAGTGCCTAGCCAGTGCTTAGCCAGTGCTTAGCCAGTGCCTAGCCAGTGCCTAGCCAGTGCCTAACCAGTGCCCTAACCAGTGCCTAGCCAGTGCCCAGCCAGTGCCCAGCCAGTGCCTAGCCAGTGCCTTAGCCAGTGCCTAGCCAGTGCCCAGCCAGTGCCTAGCCAGTGCCCAGCCAGTGCCTAGCCAGTGCCTAGCCAGTGCCTAGCCAGTGCCTAGCCAGTGCCTAGCCAGTGCCCAGCCAGTGCCCAGCCAGTGCCCAGCCAGTGCCTAGCCAGTGCCTAGCCAGTGCCTAGCCAGTGCCCAGCCAGTGCCTAGCCAGTGCCCAGCCAGTGCCTAGCCAGTGCCTAGCCAGTGCCCAGCCAGTGCCTAGCCAGTGTCCTAGCCAGTGCCTAGCCAGTGCCTAACCAGTGCCTAGCCAGTGCCTAGTCAGTGCCTAGCCAGTGCCCGAGCCAGTGCCTAGCCAGTGCCTAGGCCAGTGCCTAGCCAGTGCCTAGCCAGTGCCTAGGCCAGTGCCTAGCCAGTGCCTAGCCAGTGCCTAGCCAGTGTTGCTAGCCAGTGCCCTAGCCAGTGCCTAGCCAGTGCCTAGCCAGTGCCTAGCCAGTGCCCAGCCAGTGCCTAGCCAGTGCTTAGCCAGTGCCTAGCCAGTGCCTAGCCAGTGCCTAGCCAGTGCCCAGCCAGTGTCCAGCCAGTGCCCAGCCAGTGTCTAGCCAGTGCCCAGTCAGTGCCCACCCAGTGCCAGCCAGTGCCTATCCAGTGCCTAACTAGTGCCTAGCCAGTGTCTGAACCAGTGCCCAGCCAGTGCCCAGCGCAGTGCCCAGCCAGTGGCCCAGCCAGTGCCCAGCCAGTGCCTCCAGGCCAGTGTCTAGCCAGTGCCTAGACAGTGCCCAGCCAGTGCCTAGGCCAGTGCCTAGCCCCAGGTGCCCAGCCAGTGCCTAGCCCGTGCCCAGCCAGTCCAAATTAGCCAGTGCCTAGCCAGTGCCCAGCCAGTGTCTAGTCAGTGCGTGATAGCATGGCCAGTGCCTAGCCACAGTGCCCAGCCAGTGCCTAGCCAGTGCCCAGCCAGTGCCCAGACAGTGCCCAGCCAGTGCCCAGCCAGTGCCTAGCCAGCCAGTGCTCCAGCCAGTGCCCAGCCAGTTCCGGGCCAGTGCCTAACCAGTTCCTAGCCAGTGCCCAACCAGTGCCTAGCCAGTGCTCAGTCAAAGGCCTGAACTAGTGCCTAGCCAGTGCCTCAGCCAGGGCCTAAATAGTGCCTAGCCAGTGCTCAGCCAGTGCCCAGCCAGTGTTCTAGCCAGTGCCTTGTCAGTGCCCAATGCAAGTGCCTAGCCAGTTGCCCGAGCCGAGTGCCCAGCCAGTGCCTAGCCAGTGCCCAGGCCAGTGCTTAGCCAGTGCCTAGCCAGTGCCTAGCCAGTGCCTAGCCAGTGCCCCAGCCAGTGCCTAGCCAGTGCCCAGCTAGTGCCCCAGCCAGTGCCTAGCCAGTGCCCAGTCAGTGCCCAGCCAGTGCCCAGCCAGTGCCTAGCCAGTGCCTAGCCAGTGCCTAGCCAGTGCCTAGCCAGTGCCTAGCCAGTGCCCAGCCAGTGCCCAGCCAGTGCCTAGCCAGTGCCCAGCCAGTGTTTAGCCAGTGCCTAGCCAGTGCCCAGCCAGTGCCTTAGCCAGTGCCTAGCCGGTGGTCTAGCCAGTGTCTAGCCAGTGTCAAGCCAGTGCCTAGCCAGTGTCTAGCCAGTGCCTAGCCAGTGTCTAGCCAGTGCCTAGCCAGTGCCTAGCCAGTGCCTAGCCAGTGCCTAGCCAGGTGTTCAGCCAGTGCCTAGCCAGTGCCTAGGCCAGTGCCTAGCCAGTGCCTAGCCAGTGCCTAGCCAGTGCCTAGCCAGTGCCTTGGCCAGTGCCTAGCCAGTGCCTAGCCAGTGTCTAGCCAGTGTCTAGCCAGTGCCTAGCCAGTGCCTAGCCAGTGCCGGTAGCCAGTGCCTAGCCAGTGCCCAGCCTGTGTCTAGCCTGTGTCTAGCAAAAACAGAGCCAGAGTCTAGCCCAGGGTCTTGCCAGTGTCTAGCCAGTGTCTTGTTAGTGTCTAGCCAGTGTCTAGGGCCAGTGACTCGTCAGTGC
>JAECXB010001397.1:0-32454 GCA_018151435.1 Zaprionus africanus
TGCCCAGCCACAGTGCCCAGCCAGCGCCCAGCCAGTGCCCAGCTATGCGTAGCCAGTGCTCCAGCCACCAGTGCCTAGCCAGTGCCTAGCCAGTGCGTAGCCAGTGCCTAGCCAGTGCGTAGCCAATGCCTTGCCAGTGCATAGCTCGTGCCTAGCCAGTGCATAGCTCGTGTCTAGCCAGTGTCTAGCCAGTGTCTAGCCAGTGTCTAGCCAGTGTCTAGCCAGTGTCTAACCAGTGCCTAGCCAGTGCCTAACCAGTGCCTAGCCAGTGCCTAACCAGTGCCTAGCCAGTGCCTATCCAGTGCCAAGCCAGTGCCTAGCCAGTGCCTAACCAGTGTCTAGGCAGTGCCTAGCCAGTGTCTAGCCAGTGCCTAACCAGTGCCTAGCCAGTGTCTAGCCAGTGCCTAGCCAGCGTCTAGCCAGTGACTAGCCAGTGTCTAGCCAGTGCCTAGCCAGCGCCTAGCCAGTGCCTAACCAGTGCCTATCCAGTGCCAAGCCAGTGCCTAGCCAATGCCTAACCAGTGTCTAGGCAGTGCCTAGCCAGAGTCTAGCCTGTGTCTAGCCAGTGTCTTGCTAGTGCCCAGGGCTTGCAAGTGTCTTAGCTTAGTGTGTAGTTAGTGGCTGAAATAGTGTCCAGCTAGTGCCTTCTGCCAGTGCCCTAGCCAGTGTCTAGCCAGTACCCAGCCAGTGCCTAGCCAGTGCCCAGCCAGTGCCCAGCCACAGTGCCCACCCAGTGCCCACCAGTGCCCAGCGCTCAGGGCCTGGGCCAGTGCCCAGCCAGTGCCTTAGCCAGTGCCCAGCCAGTGCTCCAGGCCGCCAGGTGCCCAGCCAGTGTTTAGCCAGTGCCCAGATTATGCTCAGCCAGTGCCTAGCCAGTGTCTAGTCAGTGCCCAGCTTCTCAGTGCCTAGCCAGTGCCCAGCCAATGCCCAGCCAGTGCCCAGCCAGTGCCCAGCCAGTGCCCAGCCAGTGCCCAGCCAGTGCCTAGCCAGTGCCCAGCCAGTGTAGCCACGTTCCTGCCAGTATTAGCTCAGGGCCTAGCCAGTGCATAGCCTCGTGCCCAGCCAGTGCATTAGCCAGTGCCCAGCCAGTGCCCAGTCAGTGCCCAGCCAGTGCCCAGCTAGTGCCCAGCCAGTGTTCAGCCAGTGTTCAGCCAGTGTTCAGCCAGTAAGAAATAGTGTTCAGTCAGCAGGTCTAATAGTGTCTAGCCAGTGTCTAGCCAGTGTTCAAATAGTGTCTGAGCCAGTGTCTAGCCAGTGTCTGCCCAGTGTCTACCCAGTGTCTAGAAATAGTGTCTAGCCAGTGTCCAGCCAGTGTCTAGCCAGTGCCTAGCCAGTGCCTAGCCAGTGCCTAGCCAGTGCCTAGCCAGTGCCTAGCCAGTGCCTAGCCAGTGCCTAGCCAGTGTCTAGCCAGTGTCTAGCCAGTGTCTAGCCAGTGTCTTGCTAGTTCCTAGCCAGTGTCCAGCTAGTGCCCAGCTAGTGCCTTGCCAGTGCCTAGCCAGTGCCTACCAGTGCTCAGGGCCAGTACCCAGTCAGCACCCAGTCAGTGCCCAGCCAGTGCCCAGCAGTGCCTGTCAGTGCCCAGTCAGTGCCCAGCCAGTGCTCAGTCAGTGCCCAGCCAGCGTCTAGCCAGTGCCCAGCCTCAGTGCCTAGCCAGTGCCTAGCCAGTGTCTAGCCAGTGCCTAGCCAGTGCCTAGCCAGTGCCTAGCCAGTGCCTAGCTAGTGCTAGCCAGTGTCTAGCCAGTGTCTAGCCAGTGCCTAGCCAGTGCCTAGCCAGTGTCTAGCCAGTGTCTAGCCAGTGCCTAGCCAGTGTCTAGCCAGTGCCTAGCCAGTGCCTAGCCAGTGTCCAGCCAGTGCCTAGCCAGTGCCTAGCCAGTGCCCAGCCAGTGCCTAGCCAGTGCCTAGCCAGTGCCTAGCCAGTGCCTAGCCAGTGCCTAGCCAGTGCCCAGCCAGTGCCTAGCCAGTGCCTAGCCAGTGCCTAGCCAGTGCCCTAGCCAGTGCCTAGCCAGTGCCTAGCCAGTGCCTAGCCAGTGCCTAGCCAGTGCCTAGCCAGTGCCTAGCCAGTGCCTAGCCAGTGCCTAGCCAGTGCCTAGCCAGTGCCTAGCCAGTGCCTAGCCAGTGCCTAGCCAGTGCCTAGCCAGTGCCTAGCCAGTGCCTAGCCAGTGCCTAGCCAGTGCCTAGCCAGTGCCTAGCCAGTGCCTAGCCAGTAGCCAGTGCCCAGCCAGTGCCTAGCCAGTGCCTAGCCAGTGCCTAGCCAGTGCCTAGCCAGTGCCTAGCCAGTGCCTAGCCAGTGCCTAGCCAGTGCCTAGCCAGTGCCTAGCCAGTGCCTAGCCAGTGCCTAGCCAGTGTCTAGCCAGTGTCTAGCCAGTGTCTAGCCAGTGCCTAGCCAGTGCCTAGCCAGTGTCTAGCCAGTGCCTAGCCAGTGTCTAGCCAGTGTCTAGCCAGTGTCTAGCCAGTGCCTAGCCAGTGTCTAGCCAGTGTCTAGCCAGTGCCTAGCCAGTGCCTAGCCAGTGTCTAGCCAGTGTCTAGCCAGTGCCTAGCCAGTGTCTAGCCAGTGTCTAGCCAGTGCCTAGCCAGTGTCTAGCCAGTGCCTAGCCAGTGTCTAGCCAGTGTCCAGCCAGTGCCTAGCCAGTGTCTAGCCAGTGTCTAGCCAGTGCCTAGCCAGTGCCTAGCCAGTGCCTAGCCAGTGCCTAGCCAGTGCCTAGCCAGTGTCTAGCCAGTGCCTAGCCAGTGCCTAGCCAGTGCCTAGCCAGTGCCTAGCCAGTGCCTAGCCAGTGCCTAGCCAGTGTCTAGCCAGTGCCTAGCCAGTGCCTAGCCAGTGCCTAGCCAGTGCCTAGCCAGTGTCTAGCCAGTGCCTAGCCAGTGCCTAGCCAGTGCCTAGCCAGTGCCTAGCCAGTGCCTAGCCAGTGCCTAGCCAGTGCCTAGCCAGTGCCTAGCCAGTGCCTAGCCAGTGCCTAGCCAGTGCCTAGCCAGTGCCTAGCCAGTGCCTAGCCAGTGCCTAGCCAGTGTCTAGCCAGTGCCTAGCCAGTGTCTAGCCAGTGCCTAGCCAGTGTCCAGCCTACCAGTGCCTAGCCAGTGCCCAGCCAGTGCCTAGCCAGTGCCTAGCCAGTGCCTAGCCAGTGCCCAGCCAGTGCCTAGCCAGTGCCTAGCCAGTGCCTAGCCAGTGCCTAGCCAGTGCCTAGCCAGTGCCTAGCCAGTGCCTAGCCAGTGCCTAGCCAGTGCCTAGCCAGTGCCTAGCCAGTGCCTAGCCAGTGCCTAGCCAGTGCCTAGCCAGTGCCTAGCCAGTGCCTAGCCAGTGCCTAGCCAGTGCCTAGCCAGTGCCTAGCCAGTGCCTAGCCAGTGCCTAGCCAGTGCCTAGCCAGTGCCTAGCCAGTGCCTAGCCAGTGCCTAGCCAGTGCCTAGCCAGTGCCTAGCCAGTGCCTAGCCAGTGCCTAGCCAGTGCCTAGCCAGTGCCTAGCCAGTGCCCAGCCAGTGCCTAGCCAGTGCCTAGCCAGTGCCTAGCCAGTGCCTAGCCAGTGCCTAGCCAGTGCCTAGCCAGTGCCTAGCCAGTGCCTAGCCAGTGCCTAGCCAGTGCCTAGCCAGTGCCTAGCCAGTGCCTAGCCAGTGCCCAGCCAGTGCCTAGCCAGTGCCTAGCCAGTGCCTAGCCAGTGCCTAGCCAGTGCCAGTGCCAGCCAGTGCCTAGCCAGTGCCCAGCCAGTGCCTAGCCAGTGCCTAGCCAGTGCCTAGCCAGTGCCTAGCCAGTGCCTAGCCAGTGCCTAGCCAGTGCCTAGCCAGTGCCTAGCCAGTGCCTAGCCAGTGCCTAGCCAGTGCCTAGCCAGTGCCTAGCCAGTGCCTAGCCAGTGCCTAGCCAGTGCCCTAGCCAGTGCCTAGCCAGTGCCTAGCCAGTGCCTAGCCAGTGCCTAGCCAGTGCCTAGCCAGTGCCTAGCCAGTGCCTAGCCAGTGCCTAGCCAGTGCCTAGCCAGTGCCTAGCCAGTGCCTAGCCAGTGCCTAGCCAGTGCCTAGCCAGTGCCTAGCCAGTGCCTAGCCAGTGCCTAGCCAGTGCCTAGCCAGTGCCTAGCCAGTGCCTAGCCAGTGCCTAGCCAGTGCCTAGCCAGTGCCTAGCCAGTGCCTAGCCAGTGCCTAGCCAGTGCCTAGCCAGTGCCTAGCCAGTGCCTAGCCAGTGCCTAGCCAGTGCCTAGCCAGTGCCTAGCCAGTGCCTAGCCAGTGCCTAGCCAGTGCCTAGCCAGTGCCTAGCCAGTGCCTAGCCAGTGCCTAGCCAGTGCCTAGCCAGTGCCTAGCCAGTGCCTAGCCAGTGCCTAGCCAGTGCCTAGCCAGTGCCTAGCCAGTGCCTAGCCAGTGCCTAGCCAGTGCCTAGCCAGTGCCTAGCCAGTGTCTAGCCAGTGCCTAGCCAGTGCCTAGCCAGTGCCTAGCCAGTGCCTAGCCAGTGCCTAGCCAGTGCCTAGCCAGTGCCTAGCCAGTGCCTAGCCAGTGCCTAGCCAGTGCCTAGCCAGTGCCTAGCCAGTGCCTAGCCAGTGCCTAGCCAGTGCCTAGCCAGTGCCTAGCCAGTGCCTAGCCAGTGCCTAGCCAGTGCCTAGCCAGTGCCTAGCCAGTGCCCAGCCAGTGCCTAGCCAGTGCCTAGCCAGTGCCTAGCCAGTGCCTAGCCAGTGCCTAGCCAGTGCCTAGCCAGTGCCTAGCCAGTGCCTAGCCAGTGCCTAGCCAGTGCCTAGCCAGTGCCTAGCCAGTGCCTAGCCAGTGCCTAGCCAGTGCCTAGCCAGTGCCTAGCCAGTGCCTAGCCAGTGCCTAGCCAGTGCCTAGCCAGTGCCTAGCCAGTGCCTAGCCAGTGCCTAGCCAGTGCCTAGCCAGTGCCTAGCCAGTGCCTAGCCAGTGCCTAGCCAGTGCCTAGCCAGTGCCTAGCCAGTGCCTAGCCAGTGCCTAGCCAGTGCCTAGCCAGTGCCTAGCCAGTGCCTAGCCAGTGCCTAGCCAGTGCCTAGCCAGTGCCTAGCCAGTCCCTAGCCAGTGCCTAGCCAGTGCCTAGCCAGTGCCTAGCCAGTGCCTAGCCAGTGCCTAGCCAGTGCCTAGCCAGTGCCTAGCCAGTGCCTAGCCAGTGCCTAGCCAGTGCCTAGCCAGTGCCTAGCCAGTGCCTAGCCAGTGCCTAGCCAGTGCCTAGCCAGTGCCTAGCCAGTGCCTAGCCAGTGCCTAGCCAGTGCCTAGCCAGTGCCTAGCCAGTGCCTAGCCAGTGCCTAGCCAGTGCCTAGCCAGTGCCTAGCCAGTGCCTAGCCAGTGCCTAGCCAGTGCCTAGCCAGTGTCCTAGCCAGTGCCTAGCCAGTGCCTAGCCAGTGCCTAGCCAGTGCCTAGCCAGTGCCTAGCCAGTGCCTAGCCAGTGCCTAGCCAGTGCCTAGCCAGTGCCTAGCCAGTGCCTAGCCAGTGCCTAGCCAGTGCCTAGCCAGTGCCTAGCCAGTGCCTAGCCAGTGCCTAGCCAGTGCCTAGCCAGTGCCTAGCCAGTGCCTAGCCAGTGCCTAGCCAGTGCCTAGCCAGTGTCTAGCCAGTGTCTAGCCAGTGTCTAGCCAGTGTCTAGCCAGTGTCTAGCCAGTGCCAGTGTCTAGCCAGTGCCTAGCCAGTGTCTAGCCAGTGCCTAGCCAGTGCCTAGCCAGTGTCCTAGCCAGTGCCTAGCCAGTGCCTAGCCAGTGCCCAGCCAGCCAGTGCCTAGCCAGTGCCTAGCCAGTGCCTAGCCAGTGCCTAGCCAGTGCCTAGCCAGTGCCTAGCCAGTGCCTAGCCAGTGCCTAGCCAGTGCCCTAGCCAGTGCCTAGCCAGTGCCTAGCCAGTGCCTAGCCAGTGCCTAGCCAGTGTCCTAGCCAGTGCCTAGCCAGTGCCTAGCCAGTGCCAGCCAGCCAGTGCCTAGCCAGTGCCTAGCCAGTGCCTAGCCAGTGCCTAGCCAGTGTCTAGCCAGTGCCTAGCCAGTGCCTAGCCAGTGCCTAGCCAGTGCCTAGCCAGTGCCTAGCCAGTAGCCAGTGCCTAGCCAGTGCCTAGCCAGTGCCTAGCCAGTGCCTGCCAGCCAGTGTCTAGCCAGTGTCTAGCCAGTGTCTAGCCAGTGTCTAGCCAGTGCCTAGCCAGTGTCTAGCCAGTGCCTAGCCAGTGCCTAGCCAGTGCCTCCAGCCAGTGCCTAGCCAGTGCCTAGCCAGTGCCTAGCCAGTGCCTAGCCAGTGCCTAGCCAGTGCCTAGCCAGTGCCTAGCCAGTGCCTAGCCAGTGCCTAGCCTAGCCAGTGTCTAGCCAGTGTCTAGCCAGTGTCTAGCCAGTGCCTAGCCAGTGTCTAGCCAGTGTCTAGCCAGTGTCTAGCCAGTGTCTAGCCAGTGTCTAGCCAGTGTCTAGCCAGTGTCTAGCCAGTGTCTAGCCAGTGTCTAGCCAGTGTCTAGCCAGTGTCTAGCCAGTGTCTAGCCAGTGTCTAGCCAGTGTCTAGCCAGTGTCTAGCCAGTGCCTAGCCAGTGTCTAGCCAGTGTCTAGCCAGTGTCTAGCCAGTGTCTAGCCAGTGCCTAGCCAGTGTCTAGCCAGTGCCTAGCCAGTGCCTAGCCAGTGCCTAGCCAGTGCCTAGCCAGTGCCTAGCCAGTGCCTAGCCAGTGCCTAGCCAGTGCCTAGCCAGTGCCTAGCCAGTGCCTAGCCAGTGCATAGCCAGTGCCTAGCCAGTGCATAGCTCGTGCCTAGCCAGTGCATAGCCAGTGCCTAGGCCAGTGCATAGCCAGTGCCTAGCCAGTGCCTAGCCAGTGCCTAGCCAGTGCCTAGCCAGTGCCTAGCCAGTGCCTAGCCAGTGCCTAGCCAGTGCCTAGCCAGTGCCTAGCCAGTGCCTAGCCAGTGCCCTAGCCAGTGCCTAGCCAGTGCCTAGCCAGTGCCTAGCCAGTGCCTAGCCAGTGCCTAGCCAGTGCCTAGCCAGTGCCTAGCCAGTGCCTAGCCAGTGCATAGCTCAGTGCCTAGCCAGTGCATAGCTCAGTGCCTAGCCAGTGCATAGCTCAGTGCCTAGCCAGTGCCTAGCCAGTGCCTAGCCAGTGCCTAGCCAGTGCCTAGCCAGTGCCTAGCCAGTGCCTAGCCAGTGCCTAGCCAGTGCCTAGCCAGTGCCTAGCCAGTGTCTAGCCAGTGTCTAGCCAGTGTCTAGCCAGTGTCTAGCCAGTGTCTAGCCAGTGTCTAGCCAGTGTCTGGCCAGTGTCTAGCCAGTGTCTAGCCAGTGTCTAGCCAGTGTCTAGCCAGTGTCTAGCCAGTGTCTAGCCAGTGCCTAGCCAGTGTCTAGCCAGTGCCTAGCCAGTGCCTAGCCAGTGCCTAGCCAGTGCCTAGCCAGTGCCTAGCCAGTGCCTAGCCAGTGCCTAGCCAGTGCCTAGCCAGTGCCTAGCCAGTATCTAGCCAGTGCTTAGCCACAGTAAAGCCAGTGCCTAGCCAGTGTCTAGCCAGTGTCTAGCCAGTGTCTAGCCAGTGCCTAGCCAGTGTCTAGCCAGTGTCTAGCCAGTGTCTAGCCAGTGCCTAGCCAGTGCCTAGCCAGTGCCTAGCCAGTGCCTAGCCAGTGCCTAGCCAGTGTCTAGCCAGTGCCTAGCCACTGCATAGCCAGTGCCTAGCCAGTGTCTAGCCAGTGTCTAGCCAGTGTCTAGCCAGTGCCTAGCCAGTGTCTAGCCAGTGTCTAGCCAGTGCCTAGCCAGTGCCTAGCCAGTGCCTAGCCAGTGCCTAGCCAGTGCCTAGCCAGTGCCTAGCCAGTGCCTAGCCAGTTCCTAGCCAGTGCCTAGCCAGTGCCTAGCCAGTGCCTAGCCAGTGTCTAGCCAGTGCCTAGCCAGTGTCTAGCCAGTGCCTAGCCAGTGTCTAGCCAGTGCCTAGCCAGTGCCTAGCCAGTGTCTAGCCAGTGCCTAGCCAGTGCCTAGCCAGTGCCTAGCCAGTGCCTAGCCAGTGCCTAGCCAGTGCCTAGCCAGTGCCTAGCCAGTGCCTAGCCAGTGCCTAGCCAGTGCCTAGCCAGTGCCTAGCCAGTGCCTAGCCAGTGCCTAGCCAGTGCCTAGCCAGTGCCTAGCCAGTGCCTAGCCAGTGCCTAGCCAGTGCCTAGCCAGTGCCTAGCCAGTGCCTAGCCAGTGCCTAGCCAGTGCCTAGCCAGTGCCTAGCCAGTGCCTAGCCAGTGCCTAGCCAGTGCCTAGCCAGTGCCTAGCCAGTGCCTAGCCAGTGCCTAGCCAGTGCCTAGCCAGTGCCTAGCCAGTGCCTAGCCAGTGCCTAGCCAGTGCCTAGCCAGTGCCTAGCCAGTGTCTAGCCAGTGTCTAGCCAGTGTCTAGCCAGTGTCTAGCCAGTGTCTAGCCAGTGTCTAGCCAGTGTCTAGCCAGTGTCTAGCCAGTGTCTAGCCAGTGTCTAGCCAGTGTCTAGCCAGTGTCTAGCCAGTGTCTAGCCAGTGTCTAGCCAGTGTCTAGCCAGTGTCTAGCCAGTGTCTAGCCAGTGCCTAGCCAGTGCCTAGCCAGTGCCTAGCCAGTGCCTAGCCAGTGCCTAGCCAGTGCCTAGCCAGTGCCTAGCCAGTGCCTAGCCAGTGCCTAGCCAGTGCCTAGCCAGTGTCTAGCCAGTGCCTAGCCAGTGTCTAGCCAGTGCCTAGCCAGTGCCTAGCCAGTGTCTAGCCAGTGCCTAGCCAGTGCCTAGCCAGTGCCTAGCCAGTGCCTAGCCAGTGCCTAGCCAGTGCCTAGCCAGTGCCTAGCCAGTGCCTAGCCAGTGCCTAGCCAGTGCCTAGCCAGTGCCTAGCCAGTGCCTAGCCAGTGCCTAGCCAGTGCCTAGCCAGTGCCTAGCCAGTGCCTAGCCAGTGCCTAGCCAGTGCGTAGCCAATGCCTTGCCAGTGCATAGCTCGTGCCTAGCCAGTGCATAGCTCGTGCCTAGCCAGTGCATAGCTCGTGTCTAGCCAGTGTCTAGCCAGTGTCTAGCCAGTGTCTAGCCAGTGTCTAGCCAGTGCCTAGCCAGTGCCTAGCCAGTGCCTAGCCAGTGCCTAGCCAGTGCCTAGCCAGTGCCTAGCCAGTGCCTAGCCAGTGCCAAGCCAGTGCCTAGCCAGTGCCTAGCCAGTGTCTAGCCAGTGCCTAGCCAGTGTCTAGCCAGTGCCTAACCAGTGCCTAGCCAGTGTCTAGCCAGTGCCTAGCCAGTGTCTAGCCAGTGCCTAGCCAGTGTCTAGCCAGTGCCTAGCCAGTGCCTAGCCAGTGCCTAGCCAGTGCCTAGCCAGTGCCTAGCCAGTGCCTAGCCAGTGCCTAGCCAGTGCCAAGCCAGTGCCTAGCCAGTGCCTAGCCAGTGTCTAGCCAGTGCCTAGCCAGTGTCTAGCCAGTGCCTAACCAGTGCCTAGCCAGTGCCTAGCCAGTGCCTAGCCAGTGCCTAGCCAGTGCCTAGCCAGTGCCTAGCCAGTGTCTAGCCAGTGTCTAGCCAGTGTCTAGCTAGTGCCTAGCCAGTGTCTAGCTAGTGTCTAGTCAGTGCCTAGCCAGTGTCCAGCCAGTGCCTAGCCAGTGCCTAGCCAGTGCCTAGCCAGTGCCTAGCCAGTGCCTAGCCAGTGCCTAGCCAGTGCCTAGCCAGTGCCTAGCCAGTGCCTAGCCAGTGCCTAGCCAGTGCCTAGCCAGTGCCTAGCCAGTGCCTAGCCAGTGCCTAGCCAGTGCCTAGCCAGTGCCTAGCCAGTGCCTAGCCAGTGCGTAGCCAATGCCTTGCCAGTGCATAGCTCGTGCCTAGCCAGTGCATAGCTCGTGCCTAGCCAGTGCATAGCCAGTGCCTAGCCAGTGCCTAGCCAGTGTCCTAGCCAGTGTCTAGCCAGTGCCTAGCCAGTGCCTAGCCAGTGTCTAGCCAGTGTCTAGCCAGTGTCTAGCCAGTGTCTAGCCAGTGTCTAGCCAGTGTCTAGCCAGTGTCTAGCCAGTGTCTAGCCAGTGTCTAGCCAGTGTCTAGCCAGTGTCTAGCCAGTGTCTAGCCAGTGTCTAGCCAGTGCCTAGCCAGTGCCTAGCCAGTGTCTAGCCAGTGTCTAGCCAGTGTCTAGCCAGTGTCCTAGCCAGTGTCTAGCCAGTGTCTAGCCAGTGTCTAGCCAGTGTCTAGCCAGTGTCCAGCCAGTGTCTAGCCAGTGTCTAGCCAGTGTCTAGCCAGTGTCTAGCCAGTGTCTAGCCAGTGTCTAGCCAGTGTCTAGCCAGTGTCTAGCCAGTGTCTAGCCAGTGTCTAGCCAGTGTCTAGCCAGTGTCTAGCCAGTGCCTAGCCAGTGCCTAGCCAGTGCCTAGCCAGTGCCTAGCCAGTGTCTAGCCAGTGCCTAGCCAGTGCCTAGCCAGTGCCTAGCCAGTGCCTAGCCAGTGCCTAGCCAGTGCCTAGCCAGTGCCTAGCCAGTTCCTAGCCAGTGCCTAGCCAGTGCCTAGCCAGTGCCTAGCCAGTGCCTAGCCAGTGCCTAGCCAGTGCCTAGCCAGTGCCTAGCCAGTGCCTAGCCAGTGCCTAGCCAGTGCCTAGCCAGTGCCTAGCCAGTGCCTAGCCAGTGCCTAGCCAGTGCCTAGCCAGTGCCTAGCCAGTGCCTAGCCAGTGCCTAGCCAGTGCCTAGCCAGTGCCTAGCCAGTGCCTAGCCAGTGCCTAGCCAGTGCCTAGCCAGTGCCTAGCCAGTGCCTAGCCAGTGCCTAGCCAGTGCCTAGCCAGTGCCTAGCCAGTGCCTAGCCAGTGTCTAGCCAGTGCCTAGCCAGTGCCTAGCCAGTGCCTAGCCAGTGCCTAGCCAGTGCCTAGCCAGTGCCTAGCCAGTGCCTAGCCAGTGCCTAGCCAGTGCCTAGCCAGTGCCTAGCCAGTGCCTAGCCAGTGCCTAGCCAGTGCCTAGCCAGTGCCTAGCCAGTGCCTAGCCAGTGCCTAGCCAGTGCCTAGCCAGTGCCTAGCCAGTGCCTAGCCAGTGCCTAGCCAGTGCCTAGCCAGTGCCTAGCCAGTGCCTAGCCAGTGCCTAGCCAGTGCCTAGCCAGTGCCTAGCCAGTGCCTAGCCAGTGCCTAGCCAGTGCCTAGCCAGTGCCTAGCCAGTGCCTAGCCAGTGCCTAGCCAGTGCCTAGCCAGTGCCCAGCCAGTGTCTAGCCAGTGTCTAGCCAGTGTCTAGCCAGTGTCTAGCCAGTGCTCTAGCCAGTGTCTAGCCAGTGTCTAGCCAGTGTCTAGCCAGTGTCTAGCCAGTGCCTAGCCAGTGCCTGGCCAGTGCCTAGCCAGTGCTCTAGCCAGTGTCTAGCCAGTGTCTAGCCAGTGCCTAGCCAGTGCCTAGCCAGTGCCTAGCCAGTGCCTAGCCAGTGCCTAGCCAGTGCCTAGCCAGTGCCTAGCCAGTGCCTAGCCAGTGCCTAGCCAGTGCCTAGCCAGTGCCTAGCCAGTGCCTAGCCAGTGCCTAGCCAGTGCCTAGCCAGTGCCTAGCCAGTGCCTAGCCAGTGCCTAGCCAGTGCCTAGCCAGTGCCTAGCCAGTGCCTAGCCAGTGCCTAGCCAGTGCCTAGCCAGTGCCTAGCCAGTGCCTAGCCAGTGCCTAGCCAGTGCCTAGCCAGTGCCTAGCCAGTGCCTAGCCAGTGCCTAGCCAGTGCCTAGCCAGTGCCTAGCCAGTGCCTAGCCAGTGCCCTAGCCAGTGCCTAGCCAGTGCCTAGCCAGTGTCCTAGCCAGTGCCTAGCCAGTGCCTAGCCAGTGCCTAGCCAGTGCCTAGCCAGTGCCTAGCCAGTGCCTAGCCAGTGCCTAGCCAGTGCCTAGCCAGTGCCTAGCCAGTGCCTAGCCAGTGCCCAGTGCCTAGCCAGTGCCTAGCCAGTGCCTAGCCAGTGTGCCTAGCCAGTGCCTAGCCAGTGCCTAGCCAGTGGCCCAGCCAGTGCCTAGCCAGTGCCTAGCCAGTGCCTAGCCAGTGCCTAGCCAGTGCCTAGCCAGTGCCTAGCCAGTGCCTAGCCAGTGCCTAGCCAGTGCCCTAGCCAGTGCCTAGCCAGTGCCTAGCCAGTGCCTAGCCAGTGCCTAGCCAGTGCCTAGCCAGTGCCTAGCCAGTGCCTAGCCAGTGCCTAGCCAGTGCCTAGCCAGTGCCTAGCCAGTGCCTAGCCAGTGCCTAGCCAGTGCCTAGCCAGTGCCCAGCCAGTGCCTAGCCAGTGCCTAGCCAGTGCCTAGCCAGTGCCTAGCCAGTGCCCTAGCCAGTGCCTAGCCAGTGCCTAGCCAGTGCCTAGCCAGTGCCTAGCCAGTGCCTAGCCAGTGCCTAGCCAGTGCCTAGCCAGTGCCTAGCCAGTGCCCCAGCCAGTGCCTAGCCAGTGCCTAGCCAGTGCCTAGCCAGTGCCTAGCCAGTGCCTAGCCAGTGCCTAGCCAGTGCCTAGCCAGTGCCTAGCCAGTGCCTAGCCAGTGCCTAGCCAGTGCCTAGCCAGTGCCTAGCCAGTGCCTAGCCAGTGCCTAGCCAGTGCCCTAGCCAGTGCCTAGCCAGTGCCTAGCCAGTGCCTAGCCAGTGCCTAGCCAGTGCCTAGCCAGTGCCTAGCCAGTGCCTAGCCAGTGCCTAGCCAGTGCCTAGCCAGTGCCTAGCCAGTGCCTAGCCAGTGCCTAGCCAGTGCCTAGCCAGTGCCTAGCCAGTGCCCAGCCAGTGCCTAGCCAGTGCCTAGCCAGTGCCTAGCCAGTGCCTAGCCAGTGCCTAGCCAGTGCCTAGCCAGTGTCCAGCCAGTGCTCTAGCCAGTGTCTAGCCAGTGTCTAGCCAGTGTCTAGCCAGTGTCTAGCCAGTGTCTAGCCAGTGTCTAGCCAGTGTCTAGCCAGTGCCTAGCCAGTGTCTAGCCAGTGTCTAGCCAGTGCCTAGCCAGTGCCTAGCCAGTGCCTAGCCAGTGCCAGTGCCTAGCCAGTGCCTAGCCAGTGCCTAGCCAGTGCCTAGCCAGTTCCTAGCCAGTGCCTAGCCAGTGCCTAGCCAGTGCCTAGCCAGTGCCTAGCCAGTGCCTAGCCAGTGCCTAGCCAGTGCCTAGCCAGTGCCTAGCCAGTGCCTAGCCAGTGCCCTAGCCAGTGCCTAGCCCAGTGCCTAGCCAGTGCCTAGCCAGTGCCTAGCCAGTGCCTAGCCAGTGCCTAGCCAGTGCCTAGCCAGTGCCTAGCCAGTGCCTAGCCCAGTGCCTAGCCCAGTGCCCTAGCCAGTGCCTAGCCAGTGCCTAGCCAGTGCTCAGCCCAGTGCCTAGCCAGTGCCTAGCCAGTGCCTAGCCAGTGCCTAGCCAGTGCCTAGCCAGTGCCTAGCCAGTGCCTAGCCAGTGCCCTAGCCAGTGCCTAGCCAGTGCCTAGCCAGTGCCTAGCCAGTGCCTAGCCAGTGCCTAGCCAGTGCCTAGCCAGCCGGTGCCTAGCCCAGTGCCCAGGCCAGTGCCCAGCCAGTGCCCAGCCAGTGCCTAGCCAGTGCCCAGCCAGTGCCCAGCCAGTGCCCAGCCAGTGCCCAGCCAGTGCCCTAGCCAGTGCCTAGCCAGTGCCTAGCCAGTGCCCAGCCAGTGCCTAGCCAGTGCCTAGCCAGTGCCTAGCCAGTGCCTAGCCAGTGCCTAGCCAGTGCCTAGCCAGTGCCTAGCCAGTGTCAGTGTACTAGTGCCTAGCCAGTGCTGCTCAGCCAGTGCCTAGCCAGTGCCTAGCCAGTGCCTAGCCAGTGCCTAGCCAGTGCCCTAGCCAGTGTCCAGCCAGTGCCTAGCCAGTGCCTAGCCAGTGCCCAGCCAGTGCCTAGCCAGTGCCTAGCCAGTGCCTAGCCAGTGCCTAGCCAGTGCCTAGCCAGTGCCTAGCCAGTGCCTACCAGTGCCCTAGCCAGTGCCTAGCCAGTGCCTAGCCAGTGCCTAGCCAGTGCCTAGCCAGTGCCTAGCCAGTGTCTAGCCAGTGCCTAGCCAGTGTCCTAGCCAGTGCCTAGCCAGTGCCTAGCCAGTGCCTAGCCAGTGCCTGGCCAGTGTCCTAGCCAGTGCCTAGCCAGTGCCTAGCCAGTGCCTAGCCAGTGCCTCAGCCAGTGCCTAGCCAGTGCCTAGCCAGTGCCTAGCCAGTGCCTAGCCAGTGCCTAGCCAGTGCCTAGCCCAGTGCCTAGCCAGTGCCTAGCCAGTGCTCCAGCCAGTGCCTAGCCAGTGCCTCAGCCAGTGCCTAGCCAGTGCCTAGCCAGTGCCTAGCCAGTGCCTAGCCAGTGCCTAGCCAGTGCCTAGCCAGTGCCTAGCCAGTGCCTAGCCAGTGCCCAGCCAGTGCCTAGCCAGTGCCCAGCCAGTGCCTAGCCAGTGCCTAGCCAGTGCCTAGCCAGTGCCTAGCCAGTGCCTAGCCAGTGCCTAGCCAGTGCCTAGCCAGTGCCTAGCCAGTGCCTAGCCAGTGCCTAGCCAGTGCCCAGCCAGTGCCTAGCCAGTGCCCAGCCAGTGCCTAGCCAGTGCCTAGCCAGTGCCTAGCCAGTGCCTAGCCAGTGCCTAGCCAGTGCCTAGCCAGTGCCTAGCCAGTGCCTAGCCAGTGCCCAGCCAGTGCCTAGCCAGTGCCCTAGCCAGTGCCTAGCCAGTGCCTAGCCAGTGCCTAGCCAGTGCCTAGCCAGTGCCTAGCCAGTGCCTAGCCAGTGCCTAGCCAGTGCCTAGCCAGTGCCTAGCCAGTGCCTAGCCCATGCCTAGCCAGTGCCTAGCCAGTGCCTAGCCAGTGCCTAGCCAGTGCCTAGCCAGTGCCTAGCCAGTGCCCAGCCAGTGCCTAGCCAGTGCCTAACTAGTGCCTAGCCAGTGCCTAGCCAGTGCCTAGCCAGTGCCCTAGCCAGTGCCCAGGCCAGTGCCTAGCCAGTGCCCAGCCAGTGCCCAGCCAGTGCCTGGCAAGTGCCTAGCCAGTGCCTAGCCAGTGCCTAGCCAGTGCCCAGCCAGTGCCTAGCCAGTGCCTAGCCAGTGCCTAGCCAGTGCCTAGCCAGTGCCTAGCCAGTGCCTAGCCAGTGCCTAGCCAGTGCCTAGCCAGTGCCTAGCCAGTGCCTAGCCCATGCCTAGCCAGTGCCTAGCCAGTGCCTAGCCAGTGCCTAGCCAGTGCCTAGCCAGTGCCTAGCCAGTGCCTAGCCAGTGCCTAGCCAGTGCCTAGCCAGTGCCCTAGCCAGTGCCTAGCCTAAGTGCCTAGCCAGTGTCTTAGCCAGTGCCCTAGCCAGTGCCTAGCCAGTGCCTAGCCAGTGCCTAGCCAGTGCCTAGCCAGTGCCTAGCCAGTGCCTAGCCAGTGCCTAGCCAGTGCCCAGCCAGTGCCCAGCCAGTGCCCTAGCCAGTGCCTAGCCAGTGCCTAGCCAGTGCCCTGCCCAGTGCCTAGCCAGTGCCTAGCCAGTGCCTAGCCAGTGCCTAGCCAGTGCCTAGCCAGTGCCTAGCCAGTGCCTAGCCCAGTGCCTAGCCAGTGCCCATGTGCTAGCCAGTGCCTAGCCAGTGTCTAGCCAGTGTCCAGCCAGTGTCTAGCCAGTGTCTAGCCAGTGTCTAGCCAGTGTCTAGCCAGTGCCTAGCCAGTGTCTAGCCAGTGTCTAGCCAGTGTCTAGCCAGTGTCTAGGCCAGTGTCTAGCCAGTGTCTAGCCAGTGTCTAGCCAGTGTCTAGCCAGTGTCTAGCCAGTGTCTAGCCAGTGTCTAGCCAGTGCCTAGCCAGTGTCCTAGCCAGTGCCTAGCCAGTGTCTAGCCAGTGCCTAGCCAGTGCCTAGCCAGTGCCTAGCCAGTGCCTAGCCAGTGCCTAGCCAGTGCCTAGCCAGTGCCTAGCCAGTGCCTAGCCAGTGCCTAGCCAGTGCCTAGCCAGTGCCTAGCCAGTGCCTAGCCAGTGCCTAGCCAGTGCCTAGCCAGTGCCTAGCCAGTGCCTAGCCAGTGCCTAGCCAGTGCCTAGCCAGTGCCCAGCCAGTGCCTAGCCAGTGCCTAGCCAGTGCCTAGCCAGTGCCTAGCCAGTGCCTAGCCAGTGCCTAGCCAGTGCCTAGCCAGTGCTCAGCCAGTGCCTAGCCAGTGCCCAGCCAGTGCCTAGCCAGTGCCTAGCCAGTGCCTGAGCCAGTGCCCAGCCAGTGCCTAGCCAGTGCCTAGCCAGTGCCTAGCCAGTGCCTAGCCAGTGCCTAGCCAGTGCCTAGCCAGTGTCTAGCCAGTGCTCTAGCCAGTGTGCTTAGCCAGTGCCTAGCCAGTGTCTAGCCAGTGTCTAGCCAGTGTCTAGCCAGTGTCTAGCCAGTGCTCTAGCCAGTGCCTAGCCAGTGTCTAGCCAGTGCCTAGCCAGTGTCTAGCCAGTGTCTAGCCAGTGCCTAGCCAGTGCCTAGCCAGTGTCCTAGCCAGTGCCTAGCCAGTGCCTAGCCAGTGCCTAGCCAGTGCCTAGCCAGTGTCTAGCCAGTGTCCCTAGCCAGTGCCCAGCCAGTGTCTAGCCAGTGTCTAGCCAGTGTCTAGCCAGTGTCTAGCCAGTGTCTAGCCAGTGTCCAGCCAGTGTCTAGCCAGTGTCCTAGCCAGTGCCTAGCCAGTGCCTAGCCAGTGCCTAGCCAGTGCCTAGCCAGTGCCTAGCCAGTGCCTAGCCAGTGCCTAGCCAGTGCCTAGCCAGTGCCTAGCCAGTGCCTAGCCAGTGCCTAGCCAGTGCCTAGCCAGTGCTCATGCCCAGTGTCTAGCCAGTGCTCTAGCCAGTGTCTAGCCAGTGTCTAGCCAGTGCCTAGCCAGTGTCTAGCCAGTGCCTAGCCAGTGCCTAGCCAGTGCCTAGCCAGTGTCACAGCCAGTGTCTAGCCAGTGTCTAGCCAGTGTCTAGCCAGTGTCTAGCCAGTGTCTAGCCAGTGTCTAGCCAGTGTCTAGCCAGTGTTTAGCCAGTGTCTAGCCAGTGCCTAGCCAGTGCCTAGCCAGTGCCTAGCCAGTGCCTAGCCAGTGCCTAGCCAGTGCCTAGCCAGTGCCTAGCCAGTGCCTAGCCAGTGCCCTAGCCAGTGCCCTAGCCAGTGCCTAGCCAGTGCCTAGCCAGTGCCTAGCCAGTGCCTAGCCAGTGGCCCAGCCAGTGCCTAGCCAGTGCCTAGCCAGTGCCTAGCCAGTGCCCAGCCCAGCCAGTGCCTAGCCAGTGCCTAGCCAGTGCCCAGTGCCTTAGTGCCTAGCCAGTGCCTAGCCAGTGCCTAGCCAGTGCCTAGCCAGTGCCTAGCCAGTGCCTAGCCAGTGCCTAGCCAGTGCCTAGCCAGTGCCTAGCCAGTGCCTAGCTAGTGCCTAGCCAGTGTCTAGCCAGTGTCTAGCCAGTGTCTAGCCAGTGTCTAGCCAGTGTCCTAGCCAGTGTCTAGCCAGTGTCTAGCCAGTGCCTAGCCAGTGCCTAGCCAGTGCCTAGCCAGTGCCTAGCCAGTGTCTAGCCAGTGTCTAGCCAGTGTCTAGCCAGTGTCTAGCCAGTGTCTAGCCAGTGTCTAGCCAGTGTCTAGCCAGTGTCTAGCCAGTGTCTAGCCAGTGTCTAGCCAGTGTCTAGCCAGTGTCTAGCCAGTGTCTAGCCAGTGTCTAGCCAGTGCCTAGCCAGTGCCTAGCCAGTGCCTAGCCAGTTCCTAGCCAGTGTCTAGCCAGTGCCTAGCCAGTGCCTAGCCAGTGCCTAGCCAGTGCCTGCCAGCCAGTGCCTAGCCAGTGCCTAGCCAGTGCCTAGCCAGTGCCTCAGCCAGTGCCTCCAGCCAGTGCCTAGCCAGTGCCTAGCCAGTGCCTAGCCAGTGCCCTAGCCAGTGCCTAGCCAGTGCCTAGCCAGTGCCTAGCCAGTGCCTAGCCAGTGTCTAGCCAGTGCCTAGCCAGTGCCTAGCCAGTGCCTAGCCAGTGCCCTAGCCAGTGTCTAGCCAGTGCCTAGCCAGTGCCTAGCCAGTGCCTAGCCAGTGCCTAGCCAGTGCTCTAGCCAGTGCCTAGCCAGTGCCTAGCCAGTGCCTAGCCAGTGCCTAGCCAGTGCCTAGCCAGTGCCTAGCCAGTGCCTAGCCAGTGCCTAGCCAGTGCCTAGCCAGTGCCTAGCCAGTGCCTAGCCAGTGTCTAGCCAGTGTCTAGCCAGTGTCGTGCCAGCCAGTGTCCCTAGCCAGTGTCTAGCCAGTGTCTAGCCAGTGTCTAGCCAGTGCCTAGCCAGTGTCTAGCCAGTGTCTAGGCCAGTGTCTAGCCAGTGTCTAGCCAGTGTCTAGCCAGTGTCTAGCCAGTGTCTAGCCAGTGCCTAGCCAGTGTCTAGCCAGTGTCTAGCCAGTGTCTAGCCAGTGTCTAGCCAGTGCCTAGCCAGTGCCTAGCCAGTGCCTAGCCAGTGTCTAGCCAGTGTCTAGCCAGTGTCTAGCCAGTGTCCAAGTGCCTAGCCAGTGCCCAGCCAGTGTCTAGCCAGTGTCTAGCCAGTGTCTAGCCAGTGTCTAGCCAGTGCCTAGCCAGTGCCTAGCCAGTGTCTAGCCAGTGCCTAGCCAGTGCCTAGCCAGTGCCTAGCCAGTGCCTAGCCAGTGCCTAGCCAGTGCCTAGCCAGTGCCTAGCCGGTGCCTAGCCAGTGTCTAGCCAGTGCCTAGCCAGTGCCTAGCCAGTGCCTAGCCAGTGTCCTAGCCAGTGCCTAGCCAGTGCCTAGCCAGTGCCTAGCCAGTGCCTAGCCAGTGCCTAGCCAGTGTCTAGCCAGTGCCTAGCCAGTGTCCTAGCCAGTGCCTAGCCAGTGTCTAGCCAGTGTCTAGCCAGTGTCTAGCCAGTGTCTAGCCAGTGTCTAGCCAGTGTCTAGCCAGTGTCTAGCCAGTGTCCAGCCGCCAGTGTCTAGCCAGTGTCTAGCCAGTGTCTAGCCAGTGTCTAGCCAGTGTCTAGCCAGTGTCTAGCCAGTGTCTAGCCAGTGCCTAGCCAGTGCCTAGCCAGTGTCTAGCCAGTGCCTAGCCAGTGCCTAGCCAGTGCCTAGCCAGTGCCTAGCCAGTGCCTAGCCAGTGCCTAGCCAGTGCCTAGCCAGTGCCTAGCCAGTGCCTAGCCAGTGCCTAGCCAGTTAGCCAGTGCATAGCTAGTGCCTAGTGCCAGTGCATAGCTCGTGCCTAGCCAGTGCCTAGCCCGTCAGTGCTGTGCCTAGCCTTTAGTGCTGCCAGCCCAGCAGTGCTAGCCGTCAGTGCCTAGCCAGTGCCTAGCCAGTGCCTAGCCAGTGCCCTAGCCAGTGCCTAGCCAGTGCCTAGCCAGTGCCTAGCCAGTGCCTAGCCAGTGCCTAGCCAGTGCCTAGCCAGTGCCTAGCCAGTGCCTAGCCAGTGCCTAGCCAGTGCCTAGCCAGTGCCTAGCCAGTGCCTAGCCAGTGTCTAGCCAGTGCCTAGCCAGTGCCTAGCCAGTGCCTAGCCAGTGTCTAGCCAGTGCCTAGCCAGTGTCTAGCCAGTGTCTAGCCAGTGTCTAGCCAGTGTCTAGCCAGTGTCTAGCCAGTGCCTAGCCAGTGTCTAGCCAGTGCCTAGCCAGTGCCTAGCCAGTGTCTAGCCAGTGTCTAGCCAGTGTCTAGCCAGTGTCCAGGCCAGTGCCTAGCCAGTGTCTAGCCAGTGTCTCCAGCCAGTGCCTAGCCAGTGTCTAGCCAGTGTCTAGCCAGTGTCTAGCCAGTGTCTAGCCAGTGTCCCAGCCAGTGCCTAGCCAGTGCCTAGCCAGTGCCTAGCCAGTGCCTAGCCAGTGCCCAGCCAGTGCCTAGCCAGTGCCTAGCCAGTGCCTAGCCAGTGCCTAGCCAGTGCCTAGCCAGTGCCTAGCCAGTGCCTAGCCAGTGCCTAGCCAGTGCCTAGCCAGTGCCTAGCCAGTGCCTAGCCAGTGCCTAGCCAGTGCCTAGCCAGTGCCCAGCCAGTGCCTAGCCAGTGCCTAGCCAGTGCCTAGCCAGTGCCTAGCCAGTGCCTAGCCAGTGCCTAGCCAGTGCCTAGCCAGTGCCTAGCCAGTGCCAGTGCCTAGCCAGTGCCTAGCCAGTGTCCTAGCCAGTGCCTAGCCAGTGCCTAGCCTAGCCAGTGCCTAGCCAGTGTCTAGCCAGTGTCTAGCCAGTGTCTAGCCAGTGTCTAGCCAGTGTCTAGCCAGTGTCTAGCCAGTGTCTAGCCAGTGTCTAGCCAGTGTCCTAGCCAGTGCCTAGCCAGTGCCTAGCCAGTGCCTAGCCAGTGCCTAGCCAGTGCCTAGCCAGTGCCTAGCCAGTGCCTAGCCAGTGCCTAGCCAGTGCCTAGCCAGTGCCTAGCCAGTGCCTAGCCAGTGCCTAGCCAGTGCCTAGCCAGTGCCTAGCCAGTGCCTAGCCAGTGCCTAGCCAGTGCCTAGCCAGTGCCTAGCCAGTGTCTAGCCAGTGCCTAGCCAGTGCCTAGCCCTAGCCAGTGCCTAGCCAGTGCCTAGCCAGTGCCTAGCCAGTGCCTAGCCAGTGCCTAGCCAGTGCCTAGCCAGTGCCTAGCCAGTGCCTAGCCAGTGCCTAGCCAGTGCCTAGCCAGTGCCTAGCCAGTGCCTAGCCAGTGCCTAGCCAGTGCCTAGCCAGTGTGCCTAGCCAGTGCCTAGCCAGTGCCTAGCCAGTGCCTAGCCAGTGCCTAGCCAGTGCCTAGCCAGTGCCTAGCCAGTGCCCAGCCAGTGTCTAGCCAGTGCCTAGCCAGTGCCTAGCCAGTGCCTAGCCAGTGCCTAGCCAGTGCCTAGCCAGTGCCTAGCCAGTGCCTAGCCAGTGCCTAGCCAGTGCCTAGCCAGTGCCTAGCCAGTGTCTAGCCAGTGCCCAGCCAGTGCCTAGCCAGTGCCTAGCCAGTGCCTAGCCAGTGTCTAGCCAGTGTCTAGCCAGTGTGCCTAGCCAGTGTCTAGCCAGTGCCTAGCCAGTGTCTAGCCAGTGTCTAGCCAGTGCCTAGCCAGTGTCTAGCCAGTGCCTAGCCAGTGCCTAGCCAGTGTCTAGCCAGTGTCTAGCCAGTGCCTAGCCAGTGCCTAGCCAGTGCCTAGCCAGTGTCTAGCCAGTGTCTAGCCAGTGTCTAGCCAGTGTCTAGCCAGTGCCTAGCCAGTGTCTAGCCAGTGTCTAGCCAGTGTCTAGCCAGTGCCTAGCCAGTGTCTAGCCAGTGTCTAGCCAGTGCCTAGCCAGTGTCTAGCCAGTGCCTAGCCAGTGCCTAGCCAGTGCCTAGCCAGTGCCTAGCCAGTGCCTAGCCAGTGCCTAGCCAGTGCCTAGCCAGTGCCTAGCCAGTGCCTAGCCAGTGCCTAGCCAGTGCCTAGCCAGTGCCTAGCCAGTGCCTAGCCAGTGCCTAGCCAGTGCCTAGCCAGTGCCTAGCCAGTGCCTAGCCAGTGCCTAGCCAGTGCCTAGCCAGTGCCTAGCCAGTGCCTAGCCAGTGCCTAGCCAGTGCCTAGCCAGTGCCTAGCCAGTGCCTAGCCAGTGCCTAGCCAGTGCCTAGCCAGTGCCTAGCCAGTGCCTAGCCAGTGCCTAGCCAGTGCCTAGCCAGTGCCTAGCCAGTGCCTAGCCAGTGCCTAGCCAGTGCCTAGCCAGTGTCTAGCCAGCCAGTGCCTAGCCAGTGTCTAGCCAGTGCCTAGCCAGTGTCTAGCCAGTGTCTAGCCAGTGTCTAGCCAGTGCCTAGCCAGTGCCTAGCCAGTGTCTAGCCAGTGTCTACAGCCAGTGTCTAGCCAGTGTCTAGCCAGTGTCTAGCCAGTGTCTAGCCAGTGCCTAGCCAGTGTCTAGCCAGTGCCTAGCCAGTGTCTAGCCAGTGCCTAGCCAGTGTCTAGCCAGTGTCTAGCCAGTGCCTAGCCAGTGCCTAGCCAGTGCCTAGCCAGTGCCTAGCCAGTGCCTAGCCAGTGTCTAGCCAGTGTCTAGCCAGTGTCTAGCCAGTGTCTAGCCAGTGCCTAGCCAGTGTCTAGCCAGTGTCTAGCCAGTGCCTAGCCAGTGTCTAGCCAGTGTCTAGCCAGTGTCTAGCCAGTGTCTAGCCAGTGTCTAGCCAGTGTCTAGCCAGTGTCTAGCCAGTGTCTGCAGCCAGTGTCTAGCCAGTGTCTAGCCAGTGCCTAGCCAGTGCCTAGCCAGTGTCTAGCCAGTGTCTAGCCAGTGCCCAGCCAGTGCCTAGCCAGTGCCTAGCCAGTGCCTAGCCAGTGCCTAGCCAGTGCCTAGCCAGTGCCTAGCCAGTGCCTAGCCAGTGCCTAGCCAGTGCCTAGCCAGTGCCTAGCCAGTGCCTAGCCAGTGCCTAGCCAGTGCCTAGCCAGTGCCTAGCCAGTGCCTAGCCAGTGCCTAGCCAGTGCCTAGCCAGTGCCTAGCCAGTGCCTAGCCAGTGCCTAGCCAGTGCCTAGCCAGTGCCTAGCCAGTGCCTAGCCAGTGTGCCTAGCCAGTGCCTAGCCAGTGCCTAGCCAGTGCCTAGCCAGTGCCTAGCCAGTGCCTAGCCAGTGCCTAGCCAGTGCCTAGCCAGTGCCTAGCCAGTGCCTAGCCAGTGCCTAGCCAGTGCCTAGCCAGTGCCTAGCCAGTGCCTAGCCAGTGCCTAGCCAGTGTCTAGCCAGTGCCTAGCCAGTGCCTAGCCAGTGCCTAGCCAGTGTCTAGCCAGTGCCTAGCCAGTGTCTAGCCAGTGTCTAGCCAGTGTCTAGCCAGTGTCTAGCCAGTGCCTAGCCAGTGCCTAGCCAGTGTCTAGCCAGTGCCTAGCCAGTGCCTAGCCAGTGCCTAGCCAGTGCCTAGCCAGTGCCTAGCCAGTGCCTAGCCAGTGCCTAGCCAGTGCCTAGCCAGTGCCTAGCCAGTGCCTAGCCAGTGCCTAGCCAGTGCCTAGCCAGTGCCTAGCCAGTGCCTAGCCAGTGCCTAGCCAGTGCCAGTGCCTAGCCAGTGCCTAGCCAGTGTCTAGCCAGTGCCAGTGTCTAGCCAGTGTCTGGCCAGTGTCTAGCCAGTGCCTAGCCAGTGTCTAGCCAGTGCCTAGCCAGTGTCTAGCCAGTGCCTAGCCAGTGCCTAGCCAGTGCCTAGCCAGTGCCTAGCCAGTGCCTAGCCAGTGCCTAGCCAGTGCCTAGCCAGTGCCTAGCCAGTGCCTAGCCAGTGCCTAGCCAGTGCCTAGCCAGTGCCTAGCCAGTGCCTAGCCAGTGCCTAGCCAGTGCCTAGCCAGTGCCTAGCCAGTGCCTACCCAGTGCCTAGCCAGTGCCTGCCAGTGCCAGTGCCTAGCCAGTGCCTAGCCAGTGCCTAGCCAGTGCCTAGCCAGTGCCTAGCCAGTGCCTAGCCAGTGCCTAGCCAGTGCCTAGCCAGTGCCTAGCCAGTGCCTAGCCAGTGCCTAGCCAGTGCCTAGCCAGTGCCTAGCCAGTGCCTAGCCAGTGCCTAGCCAGTGCCTAGCCAGTGCCTAGCCAGTGCCTAGCCAGTGCCTAGCCAGTGCCTAGCCAGTGCCTAGCCAGTGCCTAGCCAGTGCCTAGCCAGTGCCTAGCCAGTGCCTAGCCAGTGCCTAGCCAGTGCCTGGCCAGTGCATAGCCAGTGCCTAGCCAGTGCATAGCCCGTGCCTAGCCAGTGCCTAGCCAGTGCCTAGCCAGTGCCTAGCCAGTGCCTAGCCAGTGCCTAGCCAGTGCCTAGCCAGTGCCTAGCCAGTGCCTAGCCAGTGCCTAGCCAGTGCCTAGCCAGTGCCTAGCCAGTGCCTAGCCAGTGTCTAGCCAGTGCCTAGCCAGTGCCTAGCCAGTGCCTAGCCAGTGTCTAGCCAGTGTCTAGCCAGTGTCTAGCCAGTGTCTAGCCAGTGCCTAGCCAGTGTCTAGCCAGTGCCTAGCCAGTGCCTAGCCAGTGCCTAGCCAGTGCCTAGCCAGTGCCTAGCCAGTGCCTAGCCAGTGCCTAGCCAGTGCCTAGCCAGTGCCTAGCCAGTGCCTAGCCAGTGCCTAGCCAGTAGCCAGTGCCTAGCCAGTGCCTAGCCAGTGCCTAGCCAGTGCCTAGCCAGTGCCTAGCCAGTGCCTAGCCAGTGCCTAGCCAGTGCCTAGCCAGTGCCTAGCCAGTGCCTAGCCAGTGCCTAGCCAGTGCCTAGCCAGTGCCTAGCCAGTGCCTAGCCAGTGCCTAGCCAGTGCCCTAGCCAGTGCCTAGCCAGTGCCTAGCCAGTGTGCCAGTGCCTAGCCAGTGCCTAGCCAGTGCCTAGCCAGTGCCTAGCCAGTGCTAGCCAGTGCCTAGCCAGTGCCTAGCCAGTGCCTAGCCAGTTGCTAGCTAGTGCCTAGCCAGTGCCTAGCCAGTGCCTAGCCAGTGTGCCTAGCCAGTGCCTAGCCAGTGCCTAGCCAGTGCCTAGCCAGTGCCTAGCCAGTGCCTAGCCAGTGCCTAGCCAGTGCCTAGCCAGTGCCTAGCCAGTGCCTAGCCAGTGCCTAGCCAGTGCCTAGCCAGTGCCTAGCCAGTGTCTAGCCAGTGTCTAGCCAGTGTCTGGCCAGTGTCTAGCCAGTGTCTAGCCAGTGTCTGGCCAGTGTCTAGCCAGTGTCTAGCCAGTGTCTAGCCAGTGTCTAGCCAGTGTCTAGCCAGTGTCTAGCCAGTGTCTAGCCAGTGTCTAGCCAGTGTCTAGCCAGTGTCTAGCCAGTGTCTGGCCAGTGTCTAGCCAGTGCCTAGCCAGTGTCAAGCCAGTGCCTAGCCAGTGTCTAGCCAGTGCCTAGCCAGTGCCTAGCCAGTGCCTAGCCAGTGCCTAGCCAGTGCCTAGCCAGTGCCTAGCCAGTGTCTAGCCAGTGCCTAGCCAGTGCCTGGCCAGTGCCTAGCGAGTGCCTAGCCAGTGCCTGGCCAGGCCAGTGCCTAGCCAGTGCCTAGCCAGTGCCTAGCCAGTGCCTAGCCCGTGCCTAGCCAGTGCCTAGCCAGTGCCTAGCCAGTGCCTAGCCAGTGCCTAGCCAGTGCCTAGCCAGTGCCTAGCCAGTGCCTAGCCAGTGCCTAGCCAGTGCCTAGCCAGTGCCTAGCCAGTGCCTAGTAGTGCCTAGCCAGTGTCTAGCCAGTGCCTAGCCAGTGCCTAAGCCAGTGCCTAGCCAGTGCTCTGCCAGTGTCTAGCCAGTGTCTAGGCCAGTGTCTTAGCCAGTGTCTAGCCAGTGCCTAGCCAGTGTCTAGCCAGTGTCTAGCCAGTGCCTAGCCAGTGTCTAGCCAGTGCCTAGCCAGTGTCTAGCCAGTGTCTAGCCAGTGCCTAGCCAGTGCCTAGCCAGTGCCTAGCCAGTGCCTCCAGGCCAGTGCCTAGCCAGTGCCTAGCCAGTGCCTAGCCAGTGCCTAGCCAGTGCCTAGCCAGTGCCTAGCCAGTGCCCAGCCAGTGCCTAGCCAGTGCCTGGCCAGTGTCTAGCCAGTGTCTACCCAGTGCCTAGCCAGTGTCTAGCCAGTGCCTTGCCAGTGCCTAGCCAGTGTCTAGCCAGTGCCTAGCCAGTGTCTAGCCAGTGTCTAGCCAGTGCCTAGCCAGTGCCTAGCCAGTGCCTAGCCAGTGCCTAGCCAGTGTCTAGCCAGTGCCTAGCCAGTGCCTAGGGGCCAGTGCCTAGCCAGTGCCTAGCCAGTGCCTAGCCAGTGCCTAGCCAGTGCCTAGCCAGTGCCTAGCCAGTGCCTGGCCAGTGCCTAGCCAGTGCCTTTGCCAGTGCCTGGCCAGTGCCTGGCCAATGCCTTGCCAGTGCCTAGGCAGTGCCTGGCCAGTGTCTAGCCAGTGTCTGGCCAGTGCCTAGCCAGTGCTAACCAGTACCTAGCCGGTACCTAGACAGTGCCTAGCCAGTGCCTAGCCAGTGCCTAGCCAGTGTCTAGCCAGTGTCTAGCCAGTGCCTAGCCATGCTTTTTTTTTTTAGCCAGTGCCTAGCCAGTGCCTAGCCAGTACCCTGGGCCAGTGCCTAGCCGAGTGCCTAGCCAGTGCCTAGCCAATGCTCTAGCCAGTGCCTAGCCAGTGCCTAGCTCAGTGCCTAGCCAGTGCCTAGCCAGTGCCTAGCCAGTGCCTAGCCAGTGCCTAGCCAGTGCCTAGCCAGTGTCTAGCCAGTGCCTAGCCAGTGTCTAGCCAGTGCCTAGCCAGTGCCTAGCCAGTGCCTAGCCAGTGCCCAGCCAGTGCCTAGCCAGTGCCTAGCCAGTGTCCGGCCAGTGCCAGTGCCTAGCCAGTGTCTAGCCAGTGTCTAGCCAGTGTCTAGCCAGTGTCCTAGCCAGTGTCTAGCCAGTGTCTAGCCAGTGTCTAGCCAGTGTCTAGCCAGTGCCTAGCCAGTGTCTAGCCAGTGCCTAGCCAGTGCCTAGCCAGTGCCTAGCCAGTGCCTAGCCAGTGTCTAGCCAGTGCCTAGCCAGTGCCTAGCCAGTGCCTAGCCAGTGCCTAGCCAGTGCCTAGCCAGTGTCTAGCCAGTGCCTAGCCAGTGCCTGGCCAGTGCCTAGCCAGTGCCTAGCCAGTGCCTAGCCAGTGCCTAGCCAGTGCCTAGCCAGTGTCTAGCCAGTGCCTAGCCAGTGCCTGGCCAGTGCCTAGCCAGTGCCTAGCCAGTGCCTAGCCAGTGTCTAGCCAGTGTCTAGCCAGTGTCTAGCCAGTGTCTAGCCAGTGTCTAGCCAGTGTCTAGCCAGTGCTAGCCAGTGCCTAGCCAGTGCCTGGCCAGTGCCCTAGCCAGTGCCTAGCCAGTGCCTAGCCAGTGCCTAGCCAGTGCCTAGCCAGTGCCTAGCCAGTGCCTAGCCAGTGCCTAGCCAGTGTCTAGCCAGTGCCTAGCCAGTGTCTAGCCAGTGTCTAGCCAGTGCCTGGCCAGTGCCTGGCCAGTGCCTAGCCAGTGCCTAGCCAGTGCCTAGCCAGTGCCTAGCCAGTGCCTAGCCAGTGCCTAGCCAGTGCCTAGCCAGTGCCTAGCCAGTGCCTAGCCAGTGCCTAGCCAGTGCCTAGCCAGTGCCTAGCCAGTGCCTAGCCAGTGTCTAGCCAGTGTCTAGCCAGTGTCTAGCCAGTGTCTAGCCAGTGTCTAGCCAGTGTCTAGCCAGTGTCTGGCCAGTGCCTAGCCAGTGCCTAGCCAGTGCCTAGCCAGTGCCTAGCCAGTGCCTAGCCAGTGCCTAGCCAGTGCCTAGCCAGTGTCTAGCCAGTGTCTAGCCAGTGCCTAGCCAGTGTCTAGCCAGTGTCTGGCCAGTGTCTAGCCAGTGCCTAGCCAGTGTCTGGCCAGTGTCTAGCCAGTGCCTAGCCAGTGCCTAGCCTGTGCCTAGCCAGTGCCTAGCCAGTGCCTAGCCAGTGTGCCTAGCCAGTGCCTAGCCAGTGTCTAGCCAGTGTCTAGCCAGTGCCTAGCCAGTGCCTAGCCAGTGCCTAACCAGTGCCTAGCCAGTGCCTAGCCAGTGCCTAGCCAGTGCCTAGCCAGTGCCTAGCCAGTGCCTAGCCAGTGCCTAGCCAGTGCCTAGCCAGTGCCTAGCCAGTGCCTAGCCAGTGCCCAGCCAGTGCCTAGCCAGTGCCTAGCCAGTGCCTAGCCAGTGCCTAGCCAGTGCCTAGCCAGTGCCTAGCCAGTGCCTAGCCAGTGCCTAGCCAGTGCCTAGCCAGTGCCTAGCCAGTGCCTAGCCAGTGCCTAGCCAGTGCGTAGCCAGTGCCTAGCCAGTGCATAGCTCGTGCCTAGCCAGTGTATAGCTCGTGCCTAGCCAGTGCCTAGCTAGTGCCTAGCCAGTGTCTAGCCAGTGTCTAGCCAGTGTCTAGCCAGTGCCTAGCCAGTGCCTAGCCAGTGCCTAGCCAGTGCCTAGCCAGTGTCTAGCCAGTGTCTAGCCAGTGTCTAGCCAGTGTCTAGCCAGTGTCTAGCCAGTGTCTAGCCAGTGTCTAGCCAGTGTCTAGCCAGTGTCTAGCCAGTGTCTGGCCAGTGTCTAGCCAGTGTCTAGCCAGTGTCTAGCCAGTGTCTAGCCAGTGTCTAGCCAGTGTCTAGCCAGTGCCTAGCCAGTGTCTAGCCAGTGTCTAGCCAGTGTCTAGCCAGTGCCTAGCCAGTGCCTAGCCAGTGCCTAGCCAGTGCCTAGCCAGTGCCTAGCCAGTGCCTAGCCAGTGCCTAGCCAGTGCCTAGCCAGTGCCTAGCCAGTGCCTAGCCAGTGCCTAGCCAGTGCCTAGCCAGTGCCTAGCCAGTGCCTAGCCAGTGCTGCCTAGCCAGTGCTCTAGCCAGTGTCTAGCCAGTGTCTAGCCAGTGCCTAGCCAGTGTCTAGCCAGTGCCTAGCCAGTGCCTAGCCAGTGTCTTGCCAGTGTCTAGCCAGTGCCTAGCCAGTGTATAGCCAGTGCCTAGCCAGTGTCTAGCCAGTGCCAGTGCCTAGCCAGTGCCAGTGCCTAGCCAGTGCCTAGCCAGTGCCTAGCCAGTGCCTGCCAGTGCCTAGCCAGTGCCTGGCCAGTGTCTAGCCAGTGCCTGGCCAGTGCCTAGCCAGTGTCTAGCCAGTGTCTGAGCCAGTGCCTAGCCAGTGCCTAGCCAGTGCCCAGCCAGTGCCTAGCCAGTGCCAGCCAGTGCCTAGCCAGTGCCTAGCCAGTGCCTAGCCAGTGCCTAGCCAGTGTCTAGCCAGTGTCTAGCCAGTGTCCATGCCAGTGTCTGGCCAGTGTCTAGCCAGTGCCAGCCAGTGCCTAGCCAGTGTCTAGCCAGTGTCTAGCCAGTGTCTGGCCAGTGTCTAGCCAGTGCCTAGCCAGTGTCTAGCCAGTGTCCAGCCAGTGCCTAGCCAGTGTCTAGCCAGTGCCTAGCCAGTGCCTAGCCAGTGCCTAGCCAGTGCCTAGCCAGTGCCTAGCCAGTGCCTAGCCAGTGCCTAGCCAGTGTCTAGCCAGTGCCTAGCCAGTGCCTAGCCAGTGCCTAGCCAGTGCCTAGCCAGTGCCTAGCCAGTGCCTAGCCAGTGCCTAGCCAGTGCCTAGCCAGTGCCTAGCCAGTGCCTGGCCAGTGCCTAGCCAGTGCCTAGCCAGTGCCTAGCCAGTGCCTAGCCAGTGCCTGGCCAGTGCCTAGCCAGTGCCTAGCCAGTGCCTAGCCAGTGCCTAGCCAGTGCCTAGCCAGTGCCTAGCCAGTGCTCTAGCCAGTGCCTAGCCAGTGCCCTAGCCAGTGTCTAGCCAGTGCCTAGCCAGTGCCTAGCCAGTGCCCAGCCAGTGCCTAGCCAGTGTCTAGCCAGTGCCTAGCCAGTGCCTAGCCAGTGCCTAGCCAGTGCCTAGCCAGTGCCTAGCCAGTGCCCAGCCAGTGCCTAGCCAGTGCCTAGCCAGTGCCTAGCCAGTGCCTAGCCAGTGCCTAGCCAGTGCCTAGCCAGTGCCTAGCCAGTGCCTAGCCAGTGCCTAGCCAGTGCCCAGCCAGTGCCTAGCCAGTGCCTAGCCAGTGCCTAGCCAGTGCCTAGCCAGTGCCCAGTCAGTGCCTAGCCAGTGCCTAGCCAGTGCCTAGCCAGTGTGTCAGCCAGTGCCTAGCCAGTGCCTAGCCAGTGCCTAGCCAGTGTCTAGCCAGTGCCCAGCCAGTGCCTAGCCAGTGCCTAGCCAGTGTCTAGCCAGTGCCTAGCCAGTGCCTAGCCAGTGCCTAGCCAGTGCCTAGCCAGTGCCTAGCCAGTGCCTAGCCAGTGCCTAGCCAGTGCCTAGCCAGTGCCTAGCCAGTGCCTAGCCAGTGCCTAGCCAGTGCCTAGCCAGTGCCTAGCCAGTGCCCAGCCAGTGCCTAGCCAGTGCCTAGCCAGTGCCTAGCCAGTGCCCAGCCAGTGCCAGCCAGTGTCTAGCCAGTGCCTAGCCAGTGTCTAGCCAGTGTCTAGCCAGTGCCTAGCCAGTGTCCAGCCAGTGCCTAGCCAGTGTCTAGCCAGTGCCTAGCCAGTGCCTAGCCAGTGCCTAGCCAGTGCCTAGCCAGTGCCTAGCCAGTGCCTAGCCAGTGCCTAGCCAGTGCCTAGCCAGTGCCTAGCCAGTGCCTAGCCAGTGTCTAGCCAGTGTCTAGCCAGTGCCTAGCCAGTGCCTAGCCAGTGCCTAGCCAGTGCCTAGCCAGTGCCTAGCCAGTGCCTAGCCAGTGCCTAGCCAGTGCCTAGCCAGTGCCTAGCCAGTGCCTAGCCAGTGCCTAGCCAGTGCCTAGCCAGTGCCTAGCCAGTGCCTAGCCAGTGCCTAGCCAGTGCCTAGCCAGTGCCTAGCCAGTGCCTAGCCAGTGCCTAGCCAGTGCCTAGCCAGTGCCTAGCCAGTGGCCCTAGCCAGTGCCTAGCCAGTGCCTAGCCAGTGCCTAGCCAGTGCCTAGCCAGTGCCTAGCCAGTGCCTAGCCAGTGCCTAGCCAGTGCCTAGCCAGTGTCTAGCCAGTGCCTAGCCAGTGCCTAGCCAGTGCCTAGCCAGTGCCTAGCCAGTGCCTAGCCAGTGCCTAGCCAGTGCCTAGCCAGTGCCTAGCCAGTGCCTAGCCAGTGCCTAGCCAGTGCCTAGCCAGTGCCTAGCCAGTGCCTAGCCAGTGCCTAGCCAGTGTCTAGCCAGTGCCTAGCCAGTGTCTAGCCAGTGCCTAGCCAGTGCCTAGCCAGTGCCTAGCCAGTGCCTAGCCAGTGCCTAGCCAGTGCCTAGCCAGTGTCTAGCCAGTGCCTAGCCAGTGCCTAGCCAGTGCCTAGCCAGTGTCTAGCCAGTGCCTAGCCAGTGTCTAGCCAGTGCCTAGCCAGTGCCTAGCCAGTGCCTAGCCAGTGCCTCCAGCCAGTGCCTAGCCAGTGTGCCAGTGCCTAGCCAGTGCCTAGCCAGTGCCTAGCCAGTGCCTAGCCAGTGCCTAGCCAGTGCCTAGCCAGTGTCCAGCCAGTGCCTAGCCTGTGCCTAGCCAGTGCCTAGCCAGTGCCTAGCCAGTGCATAGCCAGTGCCTAGCCAGTGCCTAGCCAGTGCCTAGCCAGTGCCTAGCCAGTGCCTAGCCAGTGCCTAGCCAGTGCCTAGCCAGTGTCTAGCCAGTGCCTAGCCAGTGTCTAGCCAGTGCCTAGCCAGTGTTTAGCCAGTGTCTAGCCAGTGTCTAGCCAGTGCCTAGCCAGTGTCTAGCCAGTGTCTAGCCAGTGTCTAGCCAGTGTCAGCCAGTGTCTAGCCAGTGTCTAGCCAGTGTCTAGCCAGTGTCTAGCCAGTGCCTAGCCAGTGTCTAGCCAGTGCCTAGCCAGTGCCTAGCCAGTGTCTAGCCAGTGTCTAGCCAGTGTCTAGCCAGTGCCTAGCCAGTGCCTAGCCAGTGCCTAGCCAGTGCCTAGCCAGTGCCTAGCCAGTGCCTAGCCAGTGCCTAGCCAGTGCCTAGCCAGTGCCTAGCCAGTGCCTAGCCAGTATCTAGCCAGTGCTTAGCCACAGTAAAGCCAGTGCCTAGCCAGTGTCTAGCCAGTGTCTTGCCAGTGTCTAGCCAGTGCCTAGCCAGTGTCTAGCCAGTGCCTAGCCAGTGCCTAGCCAGTGCCTAGCCAGTATCTAGCCAGTGCCTAGCCACAGTAAAGCCAGTGCCTAGCCAGTGTCTAGCCAATGTCTAGCCAGTGTCTAGCCGGTGCCTAGCCAGTGTCTAGCCTGTGTCTAGCCAGTGCCTGGCTAGTGTCTAGCCAGTGCCTGGCTAGTGTCTAGCCAGTGCCCAGCCAGTGCCTAGCCAGTGCCTAGCCAGTGCCTAGCCAGTGCCTAGCCAGTGCCTAGCCAGTGCCTAGCCAGTGCCTAGCCAGTGCCTAGCCAGTGCCTAGCCAGTGCCTAGCCAGTGCCCAGCCAGTGCCTAGCCAGTGCCTAGCCAGTGCCTAGCCAGTGCCTAGCCAGTGCCTAGCCAGTGCCTAGCCAGTGCCCAGCCAGTGCCTAGCCAGTGCCTAGCCAGTGCCCAGCCAGTGCCTAGCCAGTGCCTAGCCAGTGCCTAGCCAGTGCCTAGCCAGTGCCTAGCCAGTGCCTAGCCAGTGCCTAGCCAGTGCCTAGCCAGTGCCTAGCCAGTGCCTAGCCAGTCCCTAGCCAGTGCCTAGCCAGTGCCTAGCCAGTGCCTAGCCAGTGCCTAGCCAGTGCCTAGCCAGTGCCTAGCCAGTGCCTAGCCAGTGCCTAGCCAGTGCCTAGCCAGTGCCTAGCCAGTGCCTAGCCAGTGCCTAGCCAGTGCCTAGCCAGTGCCCTAGCCAGTGCCTAGCCAGTGCCTAGCCAGTGCCCTAGCCAGTGCCTAGCCAGTGCCTAGCTCAGTGCCTAGCCAGTGCCTAGCCAGTGCCTAGCCAGTGCCTAGCCAGTGCCTAGCCAGTGCCTAGCCAGTGCCTAGCCAGTGCCTAGCCAGTGCCTAGCCAGTGCCTAGCCAGTGCCTAGCCAGTGCCTAGCCAGTGCCTAGCCAGTGCCTAGCCAGTGCCTAGCCAGTGTCTAACCAGTGCCTAGCCAGTGTCTAGCTAGTGCCTAGCCAGTGTCTAGCCAGTGTCTAGCCAGTGTCTAGCCAGTGTCTAGCCAGTGTCTAGCCAGTGTCTAGCCAGTGTCTAGCCAGTGCCCTAGCCAGTGTCTAGCCAGTGTCTAGCCAGTGTCTAGCCAGTGTCTAGCCAGTGTCTAGCCAGTGCCTAGCCAGTGTCTAGCCAGTGTCTAGCCAGTGTCTAGGCCAGTGCCTAGCCAGTGTCTAGCCAGTGCCTAGCCAGTGTCTTTTAGCCAGTGTCCTAGCCAGTGTCTGGCCAGTGCCTAGCCAGTGTCTAGCCAGTGCTCTAGCCAGTGTCTAGCCAGTGCCTAGCCAGTGTCTAGCCAGTGTCTAGCCAGTGTTCTAGCCAGTGCCTCAGCCAGGGTGTCTAGCCAGTGTCTAGGCCAGTGTCCGAGCCAGTGTTCTTGCCAGTGCCTAGCCAGTGTCTAGCCAGTGCTCTAGCCAGTGCCTGAGCCACAGTGCCCAAGCCAGTATAAGCCATAGTGCTCAGCCAGTGCCCTGAGTCAGTGCCCAGTCACAGTGCCCAGCCAGTGCCTCCAGCCAGTGCCTAGCCAGTGCCCAGCCAGTGCCTAGCCAGTGCCCACCTCAGTGCCTTGAACCAGTGCCCCCAGCCAGTGCCTAGCCAGT
>JAECXB010001398.1:0-111776 GCA_018151435.1 Zaprionus africanus
AAGCCCTCGTATCCAAGAACATTGCTCTGTGCTCTTTTCTTGATATAGAGGGTGCTTTTGATAAATGAACTACTAAGCATTCTCGCAAACCAGGGCGTGCAAGCAATCGGCTACGCGGACGACCTGGCTCTAATAGTGAACGGGAAATTTGCCAACACCGTGACAGAGCTGATGCAATCAGCTCTGAACACGGTTAGCAGATGGTGCGGAGATGTAGGTCTCAGCATCAATCCTCAAAAGGCAATTATTGTCCCCTTCACTAAGCGCTATTCTATTGACATAGGTCAATTGAACATTGGCGGCTCCCCTGTGGGTCTTTCCAGCGAGGTTAAATATCTAGGGGTGACCCTTGATAAAAGACTAAACTGGAACTCCCACCTAAACAATACTCTATCAAAGGCAACTCATGCCATGTGGGCATGTAGAAGATTCTTTGGTAGAACCTGGGGTCTCAAATCCTGTAACATACGGTTACTATTTGAGATGATGGTAAGACCTATCGTCACCTACGCTGCAATTGTGTGGTGGCCAAAGGTGACGCAGGTCACTGCCATCAACAAATGCAACAAATTGCATAGGCTACTTTGCCTTTCCTTGACGGGTGCACTTCGCACCTGCCCCACAGCAGCAATGGAATCAATCCTGAATCTGACTCCGCTGCACATCAAAATACAAGAAGTCGCCGCATTGGGCCTTCTTAGAATCAAGCTCCAATCTGGGCTTCTAGCTACCGAATCAGGGCATGCTAGACTTATCAAAGACATTCCTGGCTTAGAGATCTGCACTAGATCAGATTCTATGACCAAGGAACTCTTCTTTGGTGCTAAATTCAGAACCCTCATACCAGACCGGAAGGACTGGGATGCTGGCAACCCCATCAGCGACCCTCACGGTATACACTGGTATACCGACGGGTCAAAAACTGATCAGGGGGTTGGAGCCGGGATATATGGTCCCAACTCCAAAACCTCGATTGCCATGGGCAAGTGGCCCACGGTCTTCCAATCCGAGGTTCATGCCATTGAGTTCTGCTGCCGTCTTATCCTTGAGAAGGGGATGAGAGGAGCTAATATCTATATCTTCTCGGACAGCCAAGCTGCCATACTAGCCCTCTCCTCAAAAAGAGTAAGTTCACGTATGGTGGCTGACTGCTGGAACTGCCTCCAGAGGCTGTCCAATAAAAACAAAGTTACCCTCCTTTGGGTACCTGGACACTCCGGGTTCCAGGGCAACGAGCTAGCGGATGAGCTAGCGAGAGCGGGATCATCAGCCCCTCTGCTTGGCCCCGAACCCTTCTGCGGCGTGGGGTGGTCAACTATCTCATCCCTTGTGAAAACATGGGCAGATAGGTTGACCGAACGCTATTGGTTCTTCCTACCAGGGATGAGGCAGGCTAGAGAGCTTACAAATCCCTTGGTTAAGCGCAGAACAGACACACTCTCCAGGAGAGATCTCTATCTCCTTGTTGGCTACCTTAGTGGCCATCATCTGGTGAACTATCACCTAAAAAAAATGCGTCTATCCTCTGATGCAGAGTGCAGGCTCTGCAAAGAGGACGACGAAACAACCAGACACATACTGTGTGACTGTCCAGCCTTGGTTTGGAGTAGGAGGAAACATCTGCACGTGGAAATCGCAGTTCCCGAGCAAATTGTCCATTCCTCGACGAAAGACCTGCTAGGCTTCATCAGGGAAGCTGAGCAGCTTTTGTCAAGATAGGGAGAGCCTTATAGGCACAAAAGATCATTCTGGTCGCAGTGCCTCGCGCCTTCTCTGTTGGGAGACTCCCTTTGTCAAATAATAATAATAAGATCGTTCACACATATAATTAGTATGGAAGCGCCCGACTGTGAGATACCCGCTCCAGTGGGATACCCTTTAACCTGTGTTCCGGAGTAAACATTTGTACACACTTTCAAATTACTCTCGACAGTCTGCTTTGTTACTACTTTATTGAATAACTTCTTTATAGTTCGATAGGATTGAAGAATCGAGAACAGATAGGTATGTAAGAAGTTGTATCTTCTATAAGTCCCTTACAAATCGAGCTGACAAACTAAATTATTGATGGGCGTCGACGTGACAATCAACATTTGAACTAAACTTGATCCGCGCAGAGTATGTAGCAGACGTTCATTCCAAATTTGGTGTCTCTAGCGCTGAGATCAGTGTGTTTATCTGGCCAGACGGACATCCCTCAATCGACTGGGCTAGTGATCCAGAGCAAGAATATACATATGTACTTTGTGGGGTCTGCCACGCCTTCTTTTGCCCGTTACATACATTTGCACAAGGTAGAAGGAAGGGTATTATTAATAATAAACAAAGTGTATTTCACATGGTTTATTTCTTCGCTAACGTTATTTGCCTTTCCCTTTGGACATGCCCTTTAGCTGTGTCCATTCAAGTTTAGATTCAGCGTTACACATCTTAGGTATGCAGCTCACGCTTTATCAACAAGCGAATAGCAAATCTTTATGGGCAGAGTTCGCTCCTAAGCAGAGCCACCTCCAACTTCATGAATTATGCATGCACTCGTGAGTCGTTCGCTACCATGCAGACCCCTCTCTAATCCCTGACTGGACGCGTGTTATCACAAGTTCCCCCGTTATCGGAGCAACACTTGGGGGTGTCACTTGCGAATTCCTCAGCTCTTGCAATTGCGCAAGTTTGCCTGACCGAAACAACGCGTCGTATGTGTAACGCGGGCATCTGTTTAATTCCACTTCGTTCGAGTTGAGCTCGCATTCCAAATCAAAGCTAAATGCGCCAATTTCAAGTTCAAATCGCAAAGCGAATCAATCGATCAGGTCGATCGATTGCACATCACTCATACGCAGCATAGGCGACGCCGTTGCTGACCTTCCGACAATTACGAGAAAATGTTGCATGCCGCCAATTACGGCGCAGCGTCTCTGGCGTATTTTTGGCAATTGAAATGCGCGTGCCACACGCCGCTTGGCGGCAACAACAATAAAGCATACACGTATGTAAAGAAAGCTGCCACGCTCAGAGTTCGACGCAGAGATACCCTGGAAAGGATACTGTGATAACTTCATGCGAAAGAGTTGTCCGAAAAACAAACGTTAAATGTGCAATGACTACTAGATACCCTATGTATATATTAGAAATGCACATGTAGACATGACTACCAAATACCCTGTACATAATATTTAAGTACTTTGCTTTGGTTTATCATGAAAATAAATTTGAATATGTATATAAAATGAAACATTTAAGCTGCAATGACTACTAGATATGAGATATGTATATATATATGTATATACAAGACATGCATGACTACCAAATACCCTGTAAATAATAATTAAATTAAATTAAATAATTGCAACTGCTTTGAATTATCATGAATATAACCTTTCTTCTTACCGCAAAACAAAACTCCCCACACTCTGTAGTTTCTACAGGGTATGCCAAGTGTTAAGCAGTGCAATTTGCTGGCGAGTGCATCACCAGATGCCATACGCACTCGCATGCCTTAAATTGTATAACTGGGCCAAGCAACGCATCCCTAAACAGGGTGTCCATCCGACGCGGGTCATCGGATCGGTCAGCCCACGTTGGCATTGACACTGATCGCATTGCGCTGTACGTGTGCGTGTGTGTGTGTGTGTGTGCGCGCTGTTAGTCGTGCTCCCCCGTGTGTGTATAAAAATGCGGAGCATGCATTGGGCTTCGTCACACGGCGAGACGAGTTTGACGACGACGTGCGCTCACACGCAGCAGACTGAGAGGCGTCGAGTGGAGCAACAACAACGAGTTGGAGGAATCAAGTGAGACAACTGAGGAAGGCAAGCGAGGAAGACAGCCGAGGAAGACAGCCGAGGAAGACAGCCGAGGAAGGCAAGCAAATCTAGCGAGGATCTGCAGCTGTCGACGACGCCGAAGATGATGTGCCGTGGTCTGCTCGTGCTGCTAACGCTGGTGGGCGCTGGCCAAGGAGCGACACATGTCAACATATCCATAGCTCAGCAGCCTGCAACCAATCCGGCAGATGTCAGCTTTGTGGATGGACGTGCGCCGGCAGAGCTGCGTGCAGGCCCCTATCGGCCACAGCAGGACAACGAGCAGCGCTTTGAACGCCTGCAGGAGCGACCACAACAGGCGGCGATGCAGCAACAACAACAACAACAACAGCAGCAGCAACTGCCTATGCAGCAGCAGCAGCAGCAACCGTTGCCAGTGCAGCAGCCACAGCAGCAACCATTGTCACCACGTCAGAGCCTGGGCCTGCAGCCTAACCAGCCCCAACGCATGGGCCGCCGACGCGTACACAGTCGTCGCCCTGCGCTGCACCAGCAGCCGCCACACAGCGGCCAGTTCCGGCAGCGCAATCAGCAGCTGCGCCAGAACCAGGAGTTCGAACGCTACATTCAGTCGTACCACAGCCACGGACCCTCTGTGGAAACGGTGAGTGGCAGTTGCAAGTGGCTGACAGTTAACCCCAATCCGATCTTCCCCTGCAGGTCTTTGAGTCATCCCCCTCGCCTCAACGCTACACTCAGTCCGTGAGCTCCAGCTCAAGCAGCTCCAGTGCACTACGTCCTGAAGCAGATGCAGATGCGGTGTCCATTGGCGGCGCCAAGTCGCAGCAGCTGCGCATGTTTGAACGTCAGGTGGCTGCTCCAGTGGCGCCACAAAGCCAGAGTGCCAAGGTGCAGGAGCAGCCACAGGTGCAGGACATCAAGCCCGTATATGAATCGTCGCAAGCGCCTGCTGTTAGCTCCAGTTCCAGTTCCAGCTCCTCCTCGAGCTCAGTGAATCCTCCACCCCCAGCGGTGCCCAGCACAGCGCTGCCCAACGAGGCCAAGATAGGAGACGGCGGCAACTTTGAATCCTCCTACGAGCCCGCCTACAATGTGGACAACAGCTACAGCAGACCCAGCTACGACCAGGCAGGGTTCAGCTATGACGACGTGCAGGACGATTACCAGGATCAGTATCCACCAGCTGTGGATGAGAGCTCTGGCTACGATGACTACGGCGAACAGGCTGGAGGGGGTTACTTGCCCCCACCACGTGGCTATGTGGCTCCTGCCCAGCCTCGGCCCGTGGTCACCAAGACCATACAGATTGTGCAGCCGGCGCTGAAGGCCAAGAAGTACGAGGTGCGTCATCCGGCCATACAGAAGGAGTTCTACGACATCGAGGAGCGCGTGGTCATCAAGCCGGCAGGCACTTTGGTTGTGGAACTGGACCATCCAGTGGCCAAGATACCCAGGGGAGAGACCCTTCTGCCCTTGGGCCATCCACATCCCGCTGTCGCAGCTGCATACAACAACAACAATAACCGACAGGGCTACAATCAGAATGAGTACAGATCTGGCTACGATCAGCCGGATCGGGCCGGCGGCGCAGCCAAGGAGCAGTCGCAGGTGACCACCATCGGCTCCAGTGTGACGACCATGCCCAGCTACGATGCCGCGCCCAAGGGAGACTTCGTGGAGGCGCAACTGCAGCAGCAGCAGCCACAGCCCAGCGATGCCGTCGACGGCAATCGACAGGTAGCCCCAGCAGCCCCTCCATCTCCCCCCTCTCAATCCAGCTCCAGCAGCAGCATCACTGCAACCGATGCCAATGGAAATCAGTTCCAACTCAGTCGGAAGCACATGACGACTAGTGTGGTCTCTCGCCCGGAGCCAGAGCTGCTGGACTACGACTACGGACGCAGTGAGGCTAGTTACCCGTCCCAGCGTGGCTATCAACGTGCCGGCAGCTACAACCGCCAGCCAGCGTACCAGGTGCCCCCCAGCAACGATGACTACTTCAGCGGCGAGTTCCTGCCCAATGCCAATGCCGGAAATGTGGAGGCCAAGCCAGCCCGTCTTGAGGAGGCGCCACCACGTCCACAGATCATCAAGCACGAGCACAAGATCCATCTGCCTCCGTCGCAGCACAACATCTACCTGGGACGCAGTCGCCAGCCGCCGCCGAAGGAGCAGCGCTTCGTGGGCGAAACGCCCGCCCATGTGGCCGAGCTGAAGCCCTATTTGCGCAGTCATGTGGGTCCCACGGTGGTGTATGCCAAGGCCGTGAACAGGGCAGCCACTCCAGCACCAGCAGCAGTGTCTCGCAGCGGCTACTACCATCAGTCGTCGCGGCAACGCAGTCCTTTGGCCGAGGAGCTGGAGTACAGCGTGCCCTACTCCCGCATGCGCTACGATCCCAAGCAGGACTCTGCTCAGCTGGTCGAGGCACCGCAGCCTGTGGATCAACCCAAGGAGCAGAATATGGCCAAGGCGCAAATCCATCTGCAGATTCCCCACGAGAACGAACGGGATCAATCCATTGTGGCCACGGCGACGATAAGTCCCCTGAAACCCGACTGCAATCAGCAACAGGAGCAGAGGGAGCAAAAGTCCTCTCGGCTGCAGTTCCAGCGTCTGGTTGAGGCCCCTGCAGGTGGTGCTGCAGCTGCACCCGCTCCGAATGCCGCTGCAGTGCCCACCACACAAGCCACGCCCACTCCCCAACTGGATGTGGACGTGTCGCTCAACGGCGCCGCTGGCCACTTGAATCGACACCTGCAGCCCAACGAGCGCGTCATTTCTGCCACGGCTGCACCCACCGATGCCGCAGCCACCAGCGAGACCTTCCACAAGCGACGCATTGTGGTCAATCACCCGTTCCAGACGGTGCGCGAGGTGGTCGAGCATGAGCCCATCACCAACTACCATCAGATTCAGGTGAACGAGCCCGCCTCGCCAGCTCTCTACCATCAGGCCGCCTACTACCAACAGCAGCCGCTGCAGACGCACGGCAACCTGGTGCACTACCAGGCCGGAGTCTATTAGCACCTTGGCAGAGGAATCCGAGATATCGAACAGTTGACAACCCTAGCATTTGATTAGTTAGATAAGAGTTTACTTATTATTCGATATAGTACCCCCTCAGATTGGTAGCAGGGCCCTCTCCCGAAATTGTTGATCTTAACTACATATATTATATAATATTGATCCCCAAATAATGCGATAAGCATAATCCCTAGACTAAGAACGCAGTGTTACTTGCCACCAATAAATTGCATAGAAAATGCATCAAAAACTCAAGTTATTCTAGTTTTCTATACGGTTAACTTTCATCTCTCGGCAAACTTGATATTATATATAACAAAATGTATTTTAATATGGTATTTTAATTAAAACCAAAGCACATTTTTGGTCATACGTAATTCCCGTGCACTCATGTATGCGGATGATGTAAAGATTTGTTACCAATTTAAAGATGACCAGTCACTCACACTTACAAGCCGACTTCTTGGTGCGATGCCAAGTTTTTAAACCTAAACAGCTCTAAATGCAAGCTCGTGACACTCTCGAGCCAGTCCAACGAATGCATCTTATAGTCTTTGGGGTTGTGCCTTGGAAAGAATTACCCTAGTTTATGATCCGTTTGGACCAAAACTAAACTAAGTTTAATTATCATATTTCTAATATGGTCAAGATAGCCATGGGTGTCCTAGGCTTTATTAAGAGATGGTCTACATCTCACTTGTTCGCCCCTTTCTTGGATACGTATCATGCGTATGGTGTCCTCCGTACAGTACTGGAACGCATCCAACTTGTACAGAGGAACTTCTTACTTTTTGCCTTACGCGGCCTTAACTGGAATAAATATTTAAGACTGCCTTCTATAATAGTAGACCTTTGTTAATAAATCTGCCTTCCCTAACTAACCGCAGAACCATGGTAGGGGTCTTTTTTATTAACAACCTTATGCAAGGTAACATTGACAGTGAGGCCCTTGTAAGGCAGCTACACTTCTCTGTTCCTTGCTGAAGTACTCGTTATTACCTTTAACTAAATCTTCTATAAGTGTATTGTGGATCGAACGATGCACTGCACGTCGCATTCTACTCAGTCGCAAAACAACCGAACGAACAGAAAAATAGGATTTGAATGAGTGAGTATGAGTGCTACTGAGATAAAACATTTCGAATTCAATTCAATGTCCAACTCCGAATAAAGCATTCATTTCCGACTTTTTAAAAGATTTAACTAGACTTAAATTTACATAGTTTTTCAAAAAATTTTAGTTTAGGTTGAAATTCCGACGTGATAGGCATGAGCCGATCATGACCCCCCATTATTTTTTGGCGCCTAAAATTTTTTTTGAGTTTTTTGAGGTTAAGTCGAAACTTAGACGTCTATTGTAAGTTTTGACTTCGGATTCGGCCTTAGAAGGTCATTAAAGCATATATCGGTATTAAAGCATATATCGCATGCCCAGATCAGGATTCTATATCTTTCGGGGCATATTTAAAGGTTTTTTGAGGTTTTTTGAGGTTATGTCGAAATCCTGACGTGATGGAGAATTTCTGACGCCGGATTCGGAATCAGCGACCCAAAATACATATAACTGCATTTGCCGCATACCCAGATCATGACCTTTTTTTTGTGGGCCTGTGTAATCAATAAAATTTAGAGTCAGAGATGGTGCATTAATATGTTATGCTCTCTAAAAGGGTACAAACAGCAACTCATTTATTGATCTTACTGATCTTTTTTTTTACTTGAGTAAAATATCGAAACCTTCAACAATCAATATAAACACAGAATATAAAGTCCCGTTTTATCTTAATAATGCACCTCTCCCATTGAAAACATCCTTCTGTTCACATATATAATATAATAATTTTATTGGTTCTCATTTTGTTTCCTTTGTTTTTACGAAAATTATATTTAAGCACTAAGCATACAACGAACAAACTTACAGTTACATTTTATAATGCAATTAAAACATTGACTTTATATATAATAATTGTTTATACTTTTCGCAGCGCATCAGGACTACTTTATGATTTGTAAAATACAGATTTTTGTCTGTTTTCCTCATTTCGTTTTTTGTGTGTGGGTTTTTCATTTAGAATTTCCTTTGTTTTTTATTCATCGTTTAAGTATTTAGAAGTATCGTTTATAATTTATGCAGTATTTATATCAAAAATACAAAAAACAATAGGTGGAACCATCGTTGCGATTGTTCAACGCATTAAATTTTGTTTCGTTTTTATAAATTTTTTGTAATTTGTTTTCGTTTCGATTGCCTCCTCTCACTGTGGCGGTGTTTGACTGGAACGACGTTTATCCTTTTCCTTCTCCTTCTCCTTGTCGCCTCCCTTGCGACCAAAGATGCGGAACATGCCGCTGCGTCGCTCGTCTTTGCTCTTGCTGCCCTTCACGCCGGACACGGAGGAGATGGACTGAGCTTCGCTTTCGCTGGAGCTTTCGGCAGAGACACGGGTAAAGCTGATGGAGTCGGGTTGCAGCGAGACAGGACGATTGCTCTCGAAGCGGCTGTTGCCCCAACCTGTGAAGATGATAAGAGAACAAGGTGAGTATAATATGAATATAAGAGAAACAGAGAGAGCGAGCGAGAGTTGATGTAGAAGCGCATGCAGTGTAACACAAAAAATAAAAAGCGAACAAGTAACGAGTAACTATGAAGATCTTCGGGGTGCCGAAGTTGCAATACTCATGCAGATCGCAGCTAAATTGTGTATCGAACAAGAAGATATATATGTAGATATGTACAAGATAAGATAAACAATAAGCTGTCAACAAGTTGGTATTATGTTAGTCTCATGATATAGAGATCCAAGTAGATCAGATAAAGAATTGTATCAAACTGAGTGACTTGTGGATTTGAGAGTAAGCAGACAAGAACTTGTAGATCTGTACAATGCTGATTTTAATGCTGACTAAGAATATATATAACGAAATATAATTCCATCGGCAAGAGCATGAGAAACTCGAGTGAGTGTGCGTGCAAAATATAAAATAGTATAAACACAGATCCAGAATGAGAGATCGGGAGAGAGATAACATATAGTCAGGTATTTAAGGAGATAATACTTTGCAAACTCGTGCGCAGATACGATCGTCGCATTAGCTTGGTCGATTTCAACGTGGAACCTTCACACAAAGCTTTTTTCAAGGCATGCAGAACGAAAGACAAACAGAGAGAAAGAGAGAAATAGAAAGAGCTTAGACAGAGTAACCGATAACCAAAAGAATCCAAATTTATCCAACAATAGAGAGTATATCTAAACTAGTCTTATTCTCTAGGTTAGGATGAATGTTTCTTGTTGTTTGTTTTGTTGTTCGTGCTAACCACCGATTCCGTCGTTATTGTTATTTAGATGGAGACCCATGTAGCTTGGATTACTGATGGCATTGTTATGCTGATCCCCGTAGCCGGTGGATGACTTTGTCGATGAGGTTGGTGAGCTCGTTAGATGCCAAACCGTGCGACTGCTTGTCGCATGTTGTTGTTGTTGTTGTATCGTTGTAGTTGTTGTGCTTGTTGTTGTCGTAGACTTGATATTACCATTGCCGTTGCTGCTGGCTCCGCTGCTCGAGTAGCTAATGGTGCGTTTGGTTGTCGTCGTGCTGCTGTTGCTGTGTCCATTGTTGTTGTTGTTGTTGCTGCTGCTGCTGGTTGTGCTGCTGCCAGCGGCGTAGCTGTTGCCCGGCGCATGTGCCTCCATCTCAATGAACTTGCGCGTGCTGTCGATGCGTCCCGTATTCAGTGAGGGGACCCGCTGTGGCGATGCCAAGTGCTGCTGTTGCTGCTGTCGTACCACGTGGCTGTTGTAGTACTCTGCCGGCAACTGTTGCTGCTGCTGCTGCTGCTGTTGCTGTTGGCTGGCGGCTGCATTGAACGCATTGATGCGCTGCTGCACCTGCGCTGCATGGCCACTGGAGCTGCCCAACGGCGGCATCGTTGTGGGCAAAGGCGGCGGATTCTCTAATGATGCAATGCGAATTTCGGGAGGGGACACGTTTTTACAATGTTGATTTTGTGGATGAGAAGAGTGTGTGAGTGAGTGATTGATTGTGTGTGTGTGTATATATGGTGTGTGTGTGTGTGTGTGTGTGGACAAACACAACTAGCCGAGAGAGTATACGGGGCTACTCCGTGTGCTCTGACTTACCTGATTGCCTCATCTCGCTGTTGCGCTGCAGAACAATGCTGTCGTCTCTGCTGCTGCCGTTCTGGGCGGGCAGTGTGTTGGCGCGGCCATCGGTTAGATCTGGAACACAAACATAACCTCAATAAGCATATATATCGTCTATTTACAGGGTATACTCCACGCACCATTGCTGGAACTTTGGCGAGTACGCAATACGACCAAGTTCTCTTGGCTCTGGCGGGTGGTGGCCACAGGTGGAGCGCCACGTGGCGGAATTGGTGGCTTCTGATCGTAAACCGATGTGGGTGAACTGGGCTGGGAAGTTTGTTGTTGTTGCTGCTGCTGCTGTTGTTGCTGCTGTTGCATCTGTCGCTGCAGGAATGCCATTTGGGGCGTGGCAGCTGCGTCGACGTTCTGAAGGACGCTGGCGCGACGCTGTGAGTCTGGCGAGGAGTTGCGTGAACTGACGGGCGACTCCACATTGCTAGTCACCTTGATGTCCGGCGAGCTGCTCGATTGTTGCTGCAGGAAGAGGAATAAACAATAAACAGGTAAATATGAGTTACTAAGGGATATGCGGGTGTTCTTCCTTACCTTCATGGACTCGTCGTAGCTGAGCAGCTGTAGATTTGGCGGCAGACTAGCGTGGAATGATATCTTGCGTACCCAGTCGTTCATGATGTCCAGCGAGGGTGCCTCGAAGAGGAACTCCGAGCCGTCGGGCAGCTTCAGACGGAACACATACTTCTTCTTGGTGTAGTCATCGGCACGTTCACACTTGGCACCCAGTATGTTGACCGGAGCCGTCGCTGTCTTCTGTTGCAGGAAATCGTTCTCGTCCTTGAAGAAGCAGACCAATTGGCCGCAGAGCACTGTGTGGAACTGCTTCCACGAGCGAACCGGTGCCTTCTTGCCACCCGACTGCAGACCGTGTTTGCGCTCGAGCATGCCCTGAATCTCTACGGGGGGCAGATCGAATCCTTCACCCTTCTGGTTCTTGCGGAATGACTGTGCCCGACGGCGCGTGGTGAAGGATGGTGTCCGTTTGGCTTGCTTGGGTTGCACCTTCATGCTCTCGGCACGCTTCACATTGGCATCTGCAGAGCCGCGACGAAGTCTATCACCGAAAATGCTGCCCGAGCTGCTCTTCTGCAGACCCAATTGTTCGTCCAACAGTTGTTCCTGGAAGGGAGGACGTAGCTGTGCTCCCTGCGAGATGGCAGGTGACTGGGCTGCACTACCAGGTGCACTGCCCGCCGCGTTGCCAGCACCAATGGTCACCATGGGTGCGGAAAAGATCGGTGTCTTCTCCTGGGCTGCTGCATTGTTGCGATGCTCCTGTTGCTTCTCAGCCCGACGGCGTTCGTCGTTCAGACGCTGCAATTCCTTCTGTTTCAGTTGCTCAAGGCGCTCCTTCTCCAGACGCTCCTTCTCCTTCAGCTTGGCCAACTTCTCGTGCTCCAGCTGCTTGCGGAAACGCTGTTCCAGCAGTGTGATGCGCTTGATGGCCTGGAATTTCTCCTCCTGTGCGGCAACGGTCTTCTCAAAGTCCTCGTGGCGGCGCAGCAAATCCTCCACCTGGGGTATGGAGTCACCAAGCTTGGCATCCTTCAACTGCGGCTCGCGTGAGCTTATCCATTGCTCAAGTATCTCGGCATCCTTGAGGAAGAGTTGTGTGTCCAGATTGAGTTCGTAGATCTCCTTGCGCTGCTGCAGTGTCTGCTCGAGCAGTTCGTGGCGTGATTGCAGCACCTTGATCTTGTCCTCCACTTCGTGGGCCAGGAAATGCTTCTCCTTGATCAGTTTCTGTCCATTCGAAGTGAAATTGGCAAAGGTCTCGTCACGTGCGCGGATCTCAGCATGATGATCCTTGATGCTGGCCAGAAGCAACTCAGCACCGGCCACGCTGGTGGCCAGTTCGGGTGCGGTGATCTTGGCAAGCATCTCATTGATCCAGGCAATCAGATCGCGATACTCATCGAAGTAAGATTGCAGCTGCTCCGCCTGGCTGAGCTTGCTCTTGCGCGCAGTTGTCTTCTCCTTGAGATCTGTCCAAGCCTCCACGGTCTCATCGCGCTTCACCTCGATGTGTTCGCGTGCATCGGGATAGATCTCTCCCAGCTTGACAGCTTCCGCCAGCACAGAGTCCACTTGCTCCTTGATGGCAATGAGTTCTCCCTCGAACACGGAATGCTTGCGTCCCAACGCCTGAATACTCTCCAGATCCTGTCCATAGTCCTCGGAAATGAGCGATGCGTCCTTCTCGTTGATCAGCGAGATGGTCTCATCGGCCACGCGATCATAGACATGCACCTGCTTGGCACCGGCCAAGGCGTCTTGGCGTGCATTCACCAGATCCTTGAGCTCGTCCCACAGCTGCTTGGTCTCATCTCGCTTGGCCTTGATCGAGCTGCGATATGGATTGTTCTCCTGAATGAGACGATCTCCGCGCTCCAAGCAAGCCTCCACACGTGCCTCGTTCGCATTAAGGTTGGACACAAACGACTCGAAGGCCAGCATCAATTGCTCGACGTGCTCCACATCCTCGCCGTAATCCTCGCTGGCCGTGACTGTCATCTGATCGGCAACCCATTCGTGCAGCTCCTCCGTTTCGCGCAAGTACTCGAACAGTTTCTTGCACTCGCTGAGGCGCAGCTCGCGATCCTTGGCCAGACGCAGTAGCTCCGCGTACTGCTGCAACACGGCACCATTCTTCTCCTGAATGTTGGCGCTGTCGAAGTGATTGCGTTCGATGAGACCCGTTGCCAGCTTGTTGACCTTGTCAATGGATGGTTTGAAGGCAGTCAGCTCTCGCTGCAGCACCTCCAGTTTCTTCTGATGCGCCTGCACCGAGATCTCATCACGTCCATAGTCGCTGCTTGCCAATATGGGACGCTTCTCACGCATCCAGGCATCCGCCTCGTTAGCCTCCACATAGAACAGTTGACTCTCGACCGCGTCGAGGAGACGCAGCCGACGAATGGCAGCCGAATCTCTCAGCTGCACGAGCTGCTTCTGCAGCAGCTCCGACTTGTATTGGATCTGCTCGCTGGCAAAGTGATTGTCCCGAATCATCTGCTGGCCACGCTGCAGTAGCGCCTGGATGAGTGGCTCCTGCGACGTCAGCTCTGCCTCCAGTGCGTTGTGCTTCTTCTGCAGGCCTTGTACAGCCAAGAGGCTGCTGCCCAGATCCTGCGACCCGGCAATAAGTTGCTTTTCCGACAGCCACTGCAGCTCATCCTCGGCGTCGCGCAGGAACTGCTGCAAGCTCAGTGAATCCTCCAGGTTCTCGCGGCGAATGGCAATGGGCTCGTGGAGGGTGTTGTAGCGTTTAATGGTTACCATGGCGCGCTCATGAATCTCATGCTTGAGGAAGTGATCCATCTGGAAGAACTGTTCATCCTTCACCTTAAGTTGATCGGCCAACTCGTTGTGATGCGCCACATCCGCTTCGAGGCGTTCGTGCTTCTTCAGCAGATTGCTAACCGTGGCCAAGTCCTTGCCGTAATCCTCGCTAGACAACTGCACCTCAACGTCATCCATCCAGTTGTTGAACTCGTCGATGCTGCGATTGAAGGCCAATGCCTCGTGAGCCTGTTGCAGCTTCTCCTTCTTGGCCTTCGAAGCTGCCTTCAGCTTGAGCCAGTCGCCCTCGAGCAACTGCACCTGCTGGGCGATTTCATCCTTGGCAAAGTGTTCGCCACGAATCAAACGCTCTCCCTCGCTGATGACAGCCTGGACGCGTGGCGAGTTGCTCAGCAGTTCCGCATCGAAGGCAGTGTGCTTTTGGATCTTGCTCTGCAGATTGCTTGGCTCGCGGTAGTTCTCGTCCAGTGCCACCTGCAGCTTCTGCACCAGCCAGCGATCGATCTCGTACAGGCTGCGCAGGAACTCCTGCAGCTGCAGAGATTGCAGCAGGCGCTGCTTGCGCTCCGCTGTCAGGTCGAGCAGCTTCTGCTTGCGGCGCAGCACGTAGGCAAGTTTCTCGCGAATCAGATCGGCATCCTTGGGCTCACCCTCGAGAATACTGTTGGCAAACTTCTGCAGAGCATCCACATGATCGGCATCGAGCAGCTTCTCGAAGGCGTCGTGCTTCTTGAGCAGCCGCTCCACTGCTGTATAGGAATCACCCAGATCGTCGTTGTTCAGGAAGGCCTCCTTGTTGGCCAACCAGATCTCCACCTGCTCTACTTGGGCCTTGAAGAGTTGCAGCTGATGTGCCTCGGTGAGGTCGCGCGCACGCTCGCTCCACGCCTCGTGCAATGTCTGATGTAGTTCCTCGAGTACGCGCAGATACTGCTTGACACTCTCAGGCTGCTTGGCCTGTCCGCTCAGCTGCTCGCCATGTTGCTTCAGTCCTGCGAATGCCTGGTCACGTCCCTCGATCTCCACCTTGCGCTCCTGATGCAACTCCAGCTGTGTCTCGCAGTCGTTGATGGTCGACGGCGCCTGCGTGGCATTCATCTTCTTCACCATATCGTTGACCCACAGCTCCAGTTCGCGCACATCGGACACGAACTTGTGCACCAGATATGCCTCGTTCAGCACCGACTGCCGCTTCACGGAGAGGTTCTGCAGATTGCCCCACGATTTGTGCAGCTCCTGCAGCTTGCGTTCGATCACCTGAGCTCCACGTTCCGGATACTTGCGAATGAGGAACTCCGCCGCTGTCTCGTGCTCATCGATCTTCTGCTTCACTGCCGACATGTCACGCTCCAGTGCCTCCTCGCGGCGTATCAAGGCCTCAACAGCGGCCAAATCGCGTCCAGTGTCTGCTGAGCTCATGGCCAGAGCCTTCTCGGCAATACGTTCGGCTGTGTCGTCCACATCGCGGTTGAAGACATGAATCTCATTGGCTCCACCAAGCAGTGCACGGTATGCGTTGAGTGCTCCTTGGAGTTGTCGCCAATTGTGGTTGAAGTCGCGCCTGCGCTTGTCCACGCTTTGCGTATCCGCCGGCAGCTGTGCCTGATTGATTAGCTTGTCTGCCAACTGATTGATGTGCTTGACGCGCTGATCATCCACACGCATGTCGGAGTCGACATCGTCCAGCTTGCGCATCAGTGCATTGCAGTGCTCCAGATCGCGCCCAGTGTCGCTGGCCTGCACCATCATCTCTTTGTCACGTATCCAGGCCTCAATCTTGTCCAGCTGATTGTTGAATTCCAATATGTCCTGGGCCTCCTCGAGGCCACGTCCACGCTGATCCAACTCATCGAGCAGTCCCTGCCAGGCAGCGAGAACACGTTCAATCGCCTGCTTAATCTCTGGCGAGGATTCATGCTGCTTGCTGATGAGTATCACACCCGTGTCTTGAATCTCCTTGATGCGTCCCTGATTGGCAGAGACTTCCGCCTGGAAGGCCTGATGTTTCTGCAGCTTCTTAATCTTCTCGTCGAGATTGGTCACCTCAGCATAGGAGGCTGCATCCGCCTCCAGTTTCTTCTGCTTCTCACTGATCCACGACTCTGCCTCGGCACAATCGCGCACAAACTTGGCATAGAGCAGTGCATCCTCGAGCTTATAGCGACGCACAGCACACAGATCCTTCACCTTCTGGCGACGCGCTAGAACTCCCTGCAGGATGGTCTGAATGTTGGCACTGTCGTAGTGACGCTGTTCGATCAGCTTGCGTCCATGCTCCTGCAGTAGGGCAACCTTTTCCTCCTGCGTCTGAATGACACGCTCGAACTCGTCATGTTTCTTGATCTTGTTCTGCACATCCTCCACAGTCTGGCCGAAGTCTGAACTGCTGAGGGCAGCCTGCTGTGTGCTTGAGAGATTGTCAATCTGTTTGGCATCGCGCAGGAAGCAGAACAAGTCGATCTTCTGCTCCAGCATGATCTTCTTCTTGTTCCATGCTGCGTGCAGCTTCTGTCGCTCATCCAACATGGCAGCGCACTTCTCCTCCACATCAGCAGCTGCATAATGTCCGGTCTGCACCATTGAATCGCTCAGTTCATTGAGGTAACGGAACTTATCCTCCCTGGCCTCGATCTCGCCATAGATGGCATCGTGCTGAATCTTCAGGGCAGTTGCACCAGCAGCATCGCTGACATGTTCCTCGGCCTGGAGGGCGGCCCGCAAGTTGGCAGACCATGAGACAATGTCACGCACATCGGTGAGGAATGTTTGCAGATCCGAACTGGCTGCCAAGCGGTCACCACGTGCAGTCGAACGTTCCTTCAGATCATTCCATGCCGCGACCACCTTGTCCTGTTGCTGGGCAATGGCAGCAGCATTTGATGGATACTTCGCTTGCAGACGCACCGAATCCTCAACCAACACCTGCAGCTGAGCCTCCAGTGCAACCAGATCATTCTCAAAGCCTTCGTGCTTGCGCAGCAGTGCCAGCGCTGAGTTCAGATCCTTACCCAGCTCTGAGGAGAGGGCGGCATTTTTGTCTTGAATGCGGAAAAGAGCCTCGGCCACATCGCGATGGAAACGATGAATTTCACCAGCCGCATGCAGCTTCTGTTCGCGTTGATTCAACAGCTTCAATAGATTCTCCCAAGACGTTCTACAAAGGAGAGAGAGAAGGAGAGTGAGTGATTGATACGCAACAAGTGGAAAACCGATCTTACCTTAGTTGTTCCTGTCTCTTCTCCACCTCATTGGCGTAGGAGCTCTCCGAATCGATTAGCTTCTTGGCCAGCAGCTCACACTGATCCACACGATCGGCGCCGACCTCAACGCGATGCTTCAGATCATCGAATTTGTTCTGCAATAGCTGCAAATGCTCAAAGTCCTGTCCGTAATCCTCAGATGATGCAGTCTGTTCCTGCTCACGAATCCATTGCTCAACCTCATCCGATTCCAGGAAGTACTCATGCTTCGACAGGCTCTCCATGAGACGCATCTGTCGTTGCGATGCCAATTTGTGAAGCGACTTCAGCATCTTCTCGATCAGTTGCTGCTTGGCGGCAAGCACCTTGCTATCTGGATGCTGGGCAGCCACCATGGCGGCACAGGTATGTCCCATTTCGGTGACAATGCCTGAATATGTGTCCAACTCCAGCTCGATGGTCTTGTGTTTGGTTAGCAACTTGGCCGCAGAGTCACGATCTCTGCCATACTCAGTGGATCGCAGCGCGTTGTTGCGTTCACCCAACCAGGACTCAATCTCGCCGGCATCGAACAGATATTGCTGCGCCTTCAGTGACATTTCCAGTTTGCGTGTTCGCTCGCTGCAATGCAGATCAAGATCTTGCCAGGCCTGCTCCAATTGGGCACACAATGCCTGCACATTCTCCTGCTCGGGATGCATCTGGGCGACGAGTGCTTGTCCAGCTTGCAAGGCCTTATTGATCATGGGCTGATGGCCCTTGATCTCAGCTTCCAGTTTCTTGTGTTTCTTGTACAGCGACTGTGCCTGATGCAGATTCTGACCCAGTTCATTTGACTTGGCTGCTGGCAAATGATCGTTGATCCATTGGAACTCTGCGTCGAGTTCGAAAACAAACTTGTGGAAGTTCAGACTCTCCTCGAGCTTCTCGCGACGCCTCTGTGTGGGACCACGAAGATCTTTGAAGCGTTGCTGCAATTCCTTGGTCTCATCCTCAATGTTCTTGGCGTTGAAGTGACCCTCATGGGCCATATCATCGCCAGTGGAGACCAGTTCGGCAACCTTTTGGTCCCAAATGGTGATCTCCGACTCGAGCAGTTGCTGTTTGTTGATCAAATCTTTGCAGCTTCGCAGATCGTTGCCCACGTCCTTGCTCTTGAGTGCTGCATCCAGCTCGTCCACCTTATTCTTGGCATCCTCAATGGCGCGATTGTGTTCACGCTGCGATGCGGCCTGTTCCAGCTTGCGGCCCTTGTCCTCGGAAAGTGCCAGCAGATCCTTCCACTTCTTGTTCAAATCGCTCACACGATTTTCCACTTCGGGCACACGATTCTCGGCCTGAATCAGAGCCTGCGCATCTTTGTTAACATTACGCAGCTGTCCCTCATTCGCGCGCAGCTCACGCTCGAAGGCCTTGTGCTTCTGCAGCTTCCTGGGGAGATTGGTCAAATCGCGATAGCTTTCATCGCCAGCGATTTTGGTCTTGTCCTGCAGCCAAGCCTTGAGGTCATCAGCCTCGGCGGCAAACTTGTGATAGTCCTTGGAGGCTTGCAGCAGACGCTTGCGCTCAAAGGCGCGATCCTTGACAGCCTTGCGCTTACCCAGCACCTGGTTGCGACGGTCACCAATGCTGTTGAGGGAAGGGGGAAAGGAGGATAAGTTTTGAGCATTGCAGAAGCCTCATTTCACTTACTACTTGGCATCGTAGTGAGCGTTGGCAATCAGCTTATCCGCATTGTCTGAGAAACCCTTGAGGATCTTATCCTGGGCCATTAGACTCTTCTCGAAGTCCAGATGACGCTTGAGTATGGCTTCCACCTCGTCCAGAGAGGACTGTAACCGAAAAGAATCAAGAGAGATTAGTTCGATGAAGTTTATATTGAGTAACTCTTGACTTACGCCCAGATTGTTGTACTCCAGGAACGCCTCGTGGCTCTTGGTGGTGGCATCGATCTTGTCAGCTTCGCGATTGAAATTCTGCAGCTCGACGCACTGCAGCAGCCACTTTTGCTTCTCGCTCCAGCCACGATGAATGGCATCCTGTTCGGCCTTCAGGCGCTCAATCAGCTGCACTGTCTCTGCCATGTTGGGTTTGCCATCGGACAGCTGCTTACCCAGTTGGATGACTTCGACGAACTCGTTGTCATGTGCCTTGATATCGTCGCCCAGATCGTTGTGTTTCTTCAGCAGATTATTGGCAGTCTCCACATCGCGTGCCGACTCATCGGCATTTAGTTGATCCTTGACAGAGTCAATCCATGCCAACAGCGTCTTCGCGCTGTTATTGAAGATCTGCTGACCCACCTCACTTTCAATGCGGGCGCGCAGTTCGCTGCCACGTTGCTGCACCTGTTGCCACATGTCCTGCACCTCCTGTTGGCGCGCGTTGACATTGTCCCGTTCCGCTGGATAGGCATTCTTCACCGAATTGCCCAGATAAGTGACACGATTCACCTTCTCCTCGACTGGAGCCAGCTCCCTTTCCAGATTTTGATGACGACGCTGCAGTGCCTGCACCGTCTTCAGGTCTGGCGTAATGACAGCTGTGTCCAGCTGCAGCATTTTCTCGCTCATCCAGACCTTTGCCTCATCGCAGGTGCGATTGAAGAGCTCCACACTGGAGGCACCCTCCAGGCTCTTCTCGCGCTGTGCCTTAGCGTTGTTGAGACGTTGCCAGATCTGATGGATTTGTCGCTGGCGTGCAATGATCTTGTCCAGCTGCGAATGACCTTGGCGACGGAATGTGTCCACAGCACCATCGATTTCCTCGACACGCTTCGAGGCAGCGGACAGATCGGTGATGAACTTCTCAAACTTGCGCTTGGCATTGTCGACGCCATCGCCTTCGTCGGTCTTGATCATGCGCTCCTTCTCCTTCATCCACTTCTCGAAGTCATCGCACTCGCGATAGAAGCCAAACAAGTGAATCGAATCCTCGAGCAGGGCGTGGCGCTTCTGTGCCATCTCCTGCAGCTCATCGTACGTGGCATTGATGCGTTGCTGCCTCTTCTCCACGCTGTCTGCGTTCTCGTTGATGCTCTGATTGGAGGTGCGGCGCTGCACCAATGGTTTGGGTGCCACACTCACTGGCTTGATGCGCTTCACTGGCACCACTTGGCGCACCAGAATGGTCTTCTTCACCTTCTGCAGACTCTTCACCTTCTCCGCCTTGGGCACAATGCAGGCCACGGGGCGTGCTTCGATTTCACGCACATAATTCGCCGGCACGAATCCCTCGTGGCCGTTGTCTTTGCGCACACACCACCAATCATCGTTGGTCTTCGACTTGAGCAGCATCACTTCGCCCTTGTCCATCTTCATTCCTTGTCCCTCGAAGGGGAACAGCGAACGCACATGAGGCAACATTTTAGTTTCGGTCACCTTCTTGTGCTCCAGTTTCTCCACCCATTCGTCTTCCCACACTTCTTTGGGCACCAGACGCGTCTCGTTCACCCATTCCTCTTGCTCCACCTCTGCCAGCTCCGGCTCAGCTGCTGTCAACTCCAGTGTGCAGATGCCCGCCTTGATGAGCTTATCGGCCTGCTGGTTCAGGTTGAGTATATCACCCGAGTAGGCATTAAGTTCACCCTGCAGATCGCGATGGCGTTGTAGCAAAGCTTGAGCGGAGGGTTCATCGCTGCCATAGTCCCGCGAGTTAACCAGTGCCATTTTCTCATTGAGCCACGACTCCGCTTCGTTGGCATCTGTGTAGAACTGATAGGCCTCGGCTGCATCCTCTAGCTGACGGCGACGCAGCTCCACAAGCGATTCAAGTGCCTGCCAATGTTCCGCCAGGGAATCAATGCGACTCTTTATCTCACTGGCACGCGGGTGCTGCTCGCTAATCAATCGCTTGCCCGCATCAGACATTTGCGAAGATTTCGGCTTGCGCGACTTGATCTCATCCTCGAGTGCTTTGTGCTTCTGCTGCAGCGAGAGCACAGCGCGCAGATCCTTCGCTGTGATGCCTGTCTTGCAGATGCGCTGCTTGTCAACCAGCCAACCCTCCTCGTTGTCGTAGTCCTCCATGAAGTGATGGAAATTCCTTGCTTCCTCAAGACGCGCACGACGCTGGGCCGACAGCTTCAGCAGCTGCGCATAGGCCTCCTCCAGCTGCTCGAGGCGTTGGGCAAGCAGAGCGGAATCCTTATGCTCGGAGCTCTTGTAGGGCAGTGCCTGACGGTTGAAACGCTTCAGGGTCTCGCCGTAGGTGTTGACCTGCAGTTCCTGCAGTGAATGTGCCTGCAGCAGCTCCTCCACGCCCAGCAAATGCGGACCCACATCCTCGGAGGCAAACTGCTGTTGCAGCTCACGCACTGACTCGGTGGTGCTGGCAATTTCACGCAGCAAGTTCATCAGGTTGCTCATTTGCGACAGATTCAAGCGCTGATTCTCCAACAGCTCCAGCAATTTGCGCCACTTGTCCATGACTTCCTGTTCGCGTCGCTTGACACGCTCCTTGCCGTGATAGTTTTCCTTCTCCAGTTCGTTGGCCATGGCAGTCAGATCGTTGAATCGCTCTACACGCGCCAAAATATCAGCAGAGATGGCCTCGTGCTTCTTCAGCGTGGCATCCACTTGGCGCAAATAACGCGGATCCGAAAGCACTTGAATCATTTCCTTCAGGTAACCCTCACGCAGAACTGATTTCTTTTCGAATTTGTAATTAAGCTGCTCCAGTTTCTCCTGACGCAGCAGCTCCTCACGCAGTGCGACCTCGCGATTGTGTTCGGCATATTCCAAAATCTGCCAGGCCTTCTCAATGTCGTTGACCAGTTGTCCATCTTGTGGGTTGTAGGGCGGTTGATTCAATGCCTTCAGCAACGTATTTATGGTGAAGTACAATGCCTCAATCTCGCTGCGTTCCTTGTACCTAAGGCGTAAGAGGGGTTTAAGTTTAGTTGTGGATTCATCATGTATCATGTTTCCTATTCCCTTACTTGGGCGGTTTCTCAATGGTGCGATACTCCTTGAAAGCCAACAGTTCACGCTGAATGCCCTCCAGGGAGTTGGGCAAGTCACGCTGCTCCAGCTCCAACGTTTTCTGTCTAATCCAACTGAGCAGATTCGTGGTCAATCGTTCGTAGTGCATTTTCTTGCGATCTGCGTCCATCAGTTGGCCCACAATCTAAAAAGAAGAAGAAGGGAGACAGACTTAGATAACTTTCCAACAGAAACAGGCCCAACCCTCAGCTGCAATCCAATGTGAAATAGAGCGTTAACTACATAGATCGCTCGATGGCTCGTTACGCTGCGCCAGCGCCAGCTTCGGCTTCAGCTTCAGCCACCCATGTAGCTGCGTATCGAACTGAACCAAGCTGACACTGCCCCCGACCCTGACAGTCATCCCAGCTGAATTGATTTGGAATTCCAGGTGTGTACTCACATTGGCGATGCGCTTGCCGCTCTTCTGCTCGTTCTTCATGCGGGCAAACGTGTGATAGTATGAGGCCACATAGGTCAAGATCGATTTCTCGTCCGGTCGTGCTGAATCAATGTCCTCGGCATCGAGCAGACTGCAGAGAGGAAACACATTACATAAGGGGAGGATGAGGACTAGGTTTTGAGTAACTTTACCTTGGAATGCCCAATTCGTTGGCTGCCGTATCGAAGGCGTGATTCAGATTATCCAAATTGGAGTTCTTTGAGTTGACAATCGTGCTGTATTCGAACAGATCGGGGCGATGGGAGTGGATGAGCGCATTGAAGCCCAGACCGGAACGCCACGAAGAAGTAAAGTCCTGAATATTGACACCAGGATAGCCGTGCGTCTTGCGCTGGCACCACAAGAGTAGCGCATCTTTGGCTGAACGTTTCTCGCTGGATTCGTTTTCCTCGTCCTACGCAGGATTAAGAGAAGATTAAATGAGTTAAGAGCTTCGATATAGGTGAGTTCTACTTACCACATCGATGACGATTTCCTGAATTTGAAAGCGCAATATAATGGTCCAGATCAGACCCAAGATCAACCTGGGATTGCCGTCCACAATGTCCTCAGCACCAATGGACTCCAAGCGTACCTGCAACGTAGGGCAGACGTGTATGTATATTCCGTGCACTCTATATATAGACGCAGAGACAGCCTGCCTGTTGGGGTTACCCGGTTCGCTAAGCTGCGCGTATCGAGTTACCCGTTTCACAAGACAAAGCACGCGAAGAGACCGAGAAAAGCAAGAAGCAACTGAAGCACAGCTTGAGTTCGTGCCCCAACAGCAACAACAACAACAACGAGTCACGCATTATCAGAGCGCATACCTAGCGCAGGTGCTTGACCTGCCTGTCAGTCCGTCTCAGGTTCATTTGAATGAATAGTAGGTCATGCGGCGTGAACAGGTAGGGAGGCAGGGAGATAAATAGGCGAAGAAAGCATAAGTTACGACTGATCTCTATCTCTTCAGCTGAGCTTTTAGTCCGTTTAAGAGTTGATTAATAGCTTAAGCGACGTAGGAGGAGGGGCAGCAGGAGAAGTAATCAATAAGAATAAGATTGAATGCTTCATTGACGCTGTCTCTGCGATTCTTAGGCCAGTAAGCTTCTTCAGGCTTTGGAAAACCCAATTAAAATACAATAAAGACGACGAGACAAGCCCCAAAACCAACAACTTTCACTGTGGCAATGCATATTGAGATTGTCATTGATGCCACTGTTGTAGTTGTTGTTGCTGTTGTTGTTTGCTGGTCTTAAGCGCAAATTACATTGCGTTTAAAGTGCATTAAAGAGCGCCATTGTTTCTAATTAGATTAGGCTTAAAACATGTACTAGCAACCGCTGGATGAATGTGAATGCAAGTGAAACTATGTCGCACGCAAGAGAGGCAGGCTAATTGATATGGCAGAGGGGAGAGGGAGGTAGCACTGTGGGGTAGCTACGTCTAGGGAATCCATTTGTCTCTCTCGCCTGCCTGCACAGACAATTAAAATCAAATTCAGGCAAAGAAAGTGTGCGGAAAATGTGCCACGAAACACACGAAAGGCGATAAAAATGGGCAAGTGAAGTAGCAACAACAATAACAACAACAACATCAACGCTGCACATAATATTTAAAGAAATATGCAGCGCGTGCATTAGAAAGTATGCAAAATAGTTAGGAATTTTGCCCGACAAGGTAATTAAATATATTTGTATGGCCCGCATCGTACGTACGCTTGTTATGCAGCCGCAGTCGGTGGCAGTCGCGCATCCAAAGTGTCGTTTTCGTGCAGCCCTCTTTCTCTCTCCCTCTCCCTGTCTCTCTCACTCTGTGTGCACCTCGAGTAAGTCTCGTCTCATGTGGCAAACAAAGCACGCAATGGCCACGCGCAGCTGCGCCAAGACTTGCACTTTCTACAAACTCGTAGGCTCTTTCTCCTCACTCGAGCTCCCTCTCTCTTTCTCTCTCTCTCTCTCGAGGTACTCACCTTGGTGTGCAAGAATGCCAGACTCTTGTTGACATTTTCGATTTTGTGTACGCGCATGCGTCCGCTGTTCGGCTTGCCCAGCTTCTCCGAAGATATTATCTCCAGCAGCTTGAGCAGCTTTATGCCATCGGCTAGATCTGTGAATAGGTCTTCGACCTCCATTTTGGCCTACGATGCAAACAAAGAAAAGAGAGAGAAAACAGTGTTATAATATTAGCCAGAGTATTTTGTGAAAGTCCGCACGCGCGCTCTTCACCTTGATCAGAAACGAATTCATCCATTTTGTAAAGGTTTTCTTCTGGATGTGTAGACGCTCCTCCTGCAGCGTCTTGATGCGCTCATTCTCGAACTTGATTATCCCGTCGCGCTGGGTCATGTTGGCAGTGGAGCCGCGGCTGGAAGACGACGCTGACTGCAGCGTTGAGTAGCCGCCGGGCTCATATTGTGATGCTAGAAGGGGACAGAAAGAGAGAGAGGAAAATTAAACAATCGGTTTAGCAAGCTTTTCTCTTTTGCCCAACAAGAGCAGCCCTAGAAGTGCGAAAACGTTTAGTATTTATTCTGATTTCGGTTCACCCCGAATCAATATAGAGGGGGGACAAGCAACCAACAGCAATGCTATGGCGGCTTTTCGCCTCTCTTCTGGTTTCTGCACGGCTCGATAAGAACACACTTATCGCAAGTTAAAGTACTTAATGGACATTAGCATATATGGGTAGGGGTTCATATACATATATGGCATGTGTATATATAGTGAACTGACGTAAGCAGATTGCATTCCTCAAAAAAATAGCTTAATATCCTCAGGATATACCCAGCTTTGGCAGCATTTATTAAATATTCGTGATAGAAACATTATTTCTTTTGGTTTCTAAATAAGATATGGTAAGTTTATAAGTTTTATAAGTCTTATAATCTCCACAATATCTGTAGCTTTAGCAAGTAATGCCAGAAGTACCTTCAGGTTGTTTTTTCTACACGTAATGCCTATTTTCAAGTATGCTTCGAAATACTTGCAGCTATTAGTCAATGGCTTATTTTGGTGTCATGATACGGCCTAGTCAATGACATAGATTAAGAATGGAACCACATCCATATATGTACTATATGTGCACATATGTATGTATTGCAAACTAAGTTCCCCCAAACAAAACTGTTCGGGGCTATGCCGTAACGCGCGCCTTATCAGCAATTAAATTTGATCAAAAATGTTCCAGTTGTGTTGTTTTTGTTGCTTTATATATGTATACCCTGTACTGTGAACTGACAATAAACTCCTGCAAAATCTAGCATAAAGCTTTATAGCTCTAAGTTGAGTTTGCATTATTAAAATATTATATTCATCGTATACTTTAATACTAATATGTAGTAGTATTACTTCCCGACTCATTCTATATTTAATCACATTTTTGTATTTTCCCTCCTTCCACAGGGTATTTCCCCGTGAGCACTGTCTACAACAAAAAGCTCTTTCTGTTTTATCAATTCGCCCGTTTTACGCATTGCGTAACACTTTGGGAAGTTCATAAAGCATGAAAACCCTTGACAACACTCTGACTCAAGCATATCCCAAATACATCATCATCAAAACACAACAGTGACACAACTTAAAGAACTTCACTAAATACATATGAATAGTTTCGGGCTTATCTTACTGAGTAGATAGATAAAGTGTGGTAACTTCCGCTCGAAGGCCGAGGGAATTGTGTAATTAGCTTATTCGCATGTATGCCAAGCAGGCCAAGCGAAGAACCAAGAAAGTTCAAGTTCAACCTACCCAATGACTGACGCTCATACGATATATATCGTCTGTACTCATTGCGTGAGAAATTCGAACGCAAGATACTGTTGTATTCCATGGCTTAGTCTCCAATTGGTTTGGGCTTACATCGGGTGCTTAAAGAATGTCGGATCTTTTACGGTACAACGCGCACTTCTTGAAACTCTCGAATCTCTCTCTTTATGTCTAGTTGCTTGCACTAGCCGCGTCGTTTAGTCACTGGAGAAACACCTTCAGGCGATTACTTTATTTTCAAAGCTTTTTTCGGTCGGCTATTAACTACAATATTTATCAGATGCCGCTTGACGTGCGGCTGCTCTCGGCGGCTCGGGGTACAAAAAACGAAAAAACGAAAGTGCCAAAGCAAATTCTTGGAAGACTCTTTGGTTTCTGCGTATGGTGAATTCCTTTTATCGTTATCGGGCCTACTATATGTGCGTATGTACAATACGTATGTGCCTGGCTAGCGGAGCTTAAAACAGATAACGAGACGAACGAAAAAATGCGCATACCATGGCATGAAACAAAACCGCAGGGCAAACAAAGCTTTGCCAGCCCTGGGCACTCAGCTAAGTCAATAACACAGAGGGAGAGAGAGAGAGAGGGGAGACCATTATCTTATCGGCATACCTTAAACATATATCGGCCGGCCTATAGATTATGCACGCAATGTGCAAAAAAATGCGTTATTTATGGCACAAAACCAATAAACGAAAAATTTGTCAACGCAGAGAGTGTACAAAATGTAGTAGATAGTACAAAATGGATCTAGAATTGAACTGCAATGATGCCATAAATACTGCAAATGCTATAAAATACTAATATACTGCTGCCTCTGGCTGGTAGAGCCAACAAAGTGTGCTGAGGTCATCTAGAAGACGTTGCAAAAACAGCAAAACACTCTATAAAGTGCAGTATTACATATGTTTATAGTATAGGGGTATATAAAATGAAAAATCAATTAAAAGAAGGTGAAAACCAAACAATATAATCAGCGTGAATATAAACTTTACCATGTGCCGATAGCAGGTGTGCCGTAAACTTTCTTATCTGCGACAACTTACATATACAGTTCTAAGTGTTGTGGGTCTATATATGTATGTATCATGTATGGGTGTATGCTATATCTGTGGTAAGTATGTAATGGAGGGCGGCACCCGTAGAGCAAACAAACTGAGGCATAACTTTAGGCTTTCGCAGGAAAACTCATTAAAATGAAGTGCGAATAGGAAAAGAACGATACGATTCGTGCTGGCTATGAAGGTCTGTCTGGGTACCCTAAAGTCTAAAGCAGAGTTTGAAACCTTAGAGCGGATGTTTGGTTTCCTCTACTGAAGCCACGTTCACGCTGCGAGCAGCTGCTCTCGTTCCAGTTGCACAATCTTCACAGGGAATGTCGAACACTGCCGTCCATGAAATGCTTCGACTATTTTTAGTGTCAAACGCGACGCGGAGTCAAAACAATAAAACACCAACTGTTCACATAGAGAGGAGCAGAGAGACGCGCTTCTCTGTTTACAGGCAGCAACAAATAAACACAAGGATCGCGAAGCGAGGACTGACGAGGACTGAGAGAAGTGCCCAGTGCAGCCGGAAGGGAAGATCGGCAGACACATGCGGCAGACAGATGTCTAAGGAGGCTGAAGATATTTAAATTTGTCCCGTGTTTATTTTTAAACAGCCTCCCCCTAGAGTCTGTAGGGATTGTCGGAGATGATGAAGCAAGTGAGTCAGAAAGAGAGAGAGAAAGAGAAAGAGAGAGCAAGGCTCGCTGTTTTCCATCTCCTCCTAAGGAAGGAAACCAAAGACACAGTATAAGAGTATTCGATTCCTCGCCTCTCTCTAGAGTCTCTTGTTAGTCGGAGTAGTTGAAAAGAGAGAGGATCTTCACAGAGACAGAGATAGAGAGACAGACAGCGTAGAGAGGCAGCTCTAAGAAATGCTTTTCATTTCTTCTTTTGTCTTTTTCTAAAGAGTACAGCAACTGAATCAGGAGTAAAGATTCTCCCTTTCTGGCTGCCTACACCTGGAGGTAGCAGTTAGTTGGAGTAGGGTAAAAGAAAGAGGAAGATATATACATAAATAAAGAACAAGGGGTGACTTTATTTTTGTCTCCAACTAGAGAATGAAAAAAGAAGACTGCTTATTTTTATCCTTCTTTCTCTGCCGCCTCCCAAAGACAGTCGGAGATAAGAGGGCGCAGAAGCAGCAGCAGAGGTTCCTTGTCTAGTCTCTCTCTCTTACTTGCTCTCTCTTTCTCCCTCACTCTTACTAGCCCTCTCTCTCTCTCCCTCTCACATGCTTTCTGCTTTCACACTCACACAATCACCTGATTAGGCGTGCAATAACCTTGCTCGGAGCGGCGGGATTTGCATAAATCAATAAACATTTAAGCAAAAAATTTAAAATTTTATCTTTGATTTTAATATCGGTATTTGATCATAAATGTTTATAGCGCTCGCTGCGAGCTGTGACGGAATGGTTGAGAGGGAAGGGGTGGAATCTGGAGAATTTAATTATCGATTGATCGCTGCGATCGATAGAAATGACACATTGAGAATTTTTCTGGCTCTGGCTCTGAGCTCAGATCAGATAGACACAAATAACATAGCACTATAATGAGACCTGTAGCGCGATTCTACTACCTAATTTGGGAATTGTTATTGTGCTCATAGTTGTTGTTGTTGTTGTTGTTGTTGCTGCTGCTGCTGCTGTCATTTTGTTAGCTTGGCGGTTTTTTTTTCGAAAATTCATGCATAAAATTACCTCATCACTTGCCGAAAATTAAAATTCAGTTTTGGCTTCACTGACAACGAAATGGAGGAGAATTTAAACAACAACAATAGCCACAGTCACAGCAGCAACAACAACAACAACAGCAACGAATAAGTCAAAGTCAGTCAGAGACAATAACAATGTTATAAATTCTTTTGTTTGTGCTCGGAATTCTGAAAACAATTTCCAAAACAAAAAGAGAAAATCCCTATTGAAAAAGAGGGCAAGTTAGAGCTTTAATTTATAACGAACTTTTATCATTGTGACAGTCTCGCTAACGGTAATCTTCTATACGATCATCGAAAGTAAAGAAAATTGTGTGTATTGAGGCAAGAAAAGCACATAGCAGGAGACATTCTTTCTACCAAGCAAATGATGGCCAATAAATTACTGTAAACGGTATTGTATTTCTTTCCTTTCTCACTTAATAACATATTATTATTATAGCAATAAACTGTCGTGGCCACAGTCAAAAGCCTCCTCTGTCAGTTGCATCAAAATCTGATTGAGCCTCTTCAAAAGTTATTACCAAACATTTTCGAGGTTCGCTCACATTATGATCTCCAACTACAAAATGGCTCGCATAAGTGGATGCTGTCTCTCTCTCTCCCGCTTCTTCTCTTCCTCTCTCTCTGTGATGGGTGTCTGTGTGTCTTCATTTTTATGGCGGATTTGCTTTATTATTGTGTGTGTTTGCAGCAAAAGTTATTCGCCAAAAATTAGTCAATAGACAGTTCCCTCCTACTCCTACTCCCCCTCCTCCTCCTTCTCTTCCTTTATTGCCATTGCTTATGCTTTTCAGGTCTTTTTCAGTCATTGTACGCGCGTGTGTGTGTGTGTTTGTTTGGCATTTGCTACGCCCCCCTGGGGCGTTACACCCGCGTCGCAAGGCATGCGCACAAGAGACCCAACGACTCCATGACATCATCCGCAGCTGCGCGTTGTATCTAAGTATCTAGCAGATACAAAAAGAAAGAAAAAACAGACTGAGCCAGAGCCCAATTCTTTGCGGTATTCGTCGTTGTGTTCTGCGCATGCGCAGCCCCACAGCAGCTACTGTATTTCTATCTCTAAGTTTCAGTTGTTGCTGTTGCTGTTGTTGTTGTTATTCCCCGCTGGCTGTGACATGTTGCTTATTTGGCATGCAAATGGAATTTGAGTAGGCGCCGTTCAACAACTTTGGCAGTGAAACTTTTCTGGCAACACCAATTGAACAGTTTTCAAGCCGTTTTCACGGGTCAACAATCAACTACAGTTAATTACAGGGAAATTTCACAAATGAAAAACAGTTTCAAAACAAAGAACTGCCCTGATCATTGGGCGTTGATTTTGCCAAATTCCAAAACTGATGACATCATGACATTCATTAACTTCTGCATAGATCTAAGCTCTTTCATCTATTTGTTCCCTCCTCCCTGGAATTGTGCTATTTAACAACGGGCGGTCCTAGGGCCTCCAAATACCAAAAAATTTCACCGAGCTCAATAAAAATCAATTAAAAGCAAAATTTCATATGAATATTTCGACGATTAATAAACTGATTTTGAAGTTTCGCCTAGAGGCGTCACTGATATTGGGCTCTACTATGAAATATATTTGTTTAATATTAGCATAGTCGATCATCACGATGATCATCATCTTGCAGAGGCGCCGCCGTTCATTAATTATGTGCCAAAGAGTTGGTAGCACGCGTTTCAATGCGCTTCTCTTTCTCTCTCTTAATTGATGTGTAATTAAGATTTGCTATGCCCGAATATAGCCTATTAATCTGTAGAATCTTGTAACTGATGAGGTCTATTACGATTAGCGAGCGAGACGTGTCAGATTTATAGCTAGTTCGCAGCTAATTCATTTCCTTTCAGTAACTTAACTGGGGGAAGTTATGAAGAATGCCAGTAGATATTTAGCATTTTAGTCTAAACATTTACAGCTTTTTTATAGCAATATTTGCAGAAAGATTTCTTTGATAAGAGCAATATTGCATAATGTCTCTTAACTTTGATTTAATGACTGGATATTGGTAGTGGAAACTCTTTGGCAATCTTAGGCAGTCCTATTTGGACCGGCATTAAACCATAAATGCCATAAATAGACCTAACACCGTCCATCATAATTATTTAGTTCCCTATGAAGTCATAAGAATTATCGTTTCAAGATGTGATTTCAACGCCATAAAGCAATGACATCATGGACAAGGAAAGCCATAAAATTTTAAAGTACTCTGACAACATATGTTTCCAGTATGATATATGAATGTATGTATGAACCAAATTATTAAGGATTTATTTGCTTTAATATTAAGTTCTTTCATTAACTACAATACTATGAGCATACTTTATTATTTTTAGAGCTCTTTGATTATAACAGTTCAAAACAGGAAGGAACGAAATTCAGCTCTCTGCACGCGGAAAGTTTTATACCCGTCCAGATGCTTATCTACTCCGATCGTTCTAGAATTGAATGGCAAACAGATCTTAATAAATAATTATTATGTTGTTCACAAGTCTAAAGGATTGAAGATGACCTGGCTTGCCTCAGTTGCAAAATGCATGCCATTCAGAGAAAATCTAGTGACTTTCAAATCGAAAGAGGGATTCAATGCAGTTACATAAAAAGAAGTTAAACAAGTTATTAATGGACATCTTTTAATGCCATTGGCAATGAAGACAAACTCGATTAAAAAGTCACTGTGAAGAGTTCTCTTTACTCGTATACTAATTGGCACAGCTGCGAGCCAAACAATATTCTTCGTGGAGAAGACTTTATTCAATTGAAGTACATAACTTACTGTGCTATGAATGATGAACTCTCAGAGAAGAATAATTAATAAAATCTTGTATAAAATAAAACCCAAAACTGGTTACATATATTATATTAAGCCCTCAAGTTGAGTAAGAAATTTGATTACATTTTTCTAAAAAAATGCATGTCATTTATACTTGTTAGATGGTAATGTGCGTAACAGGCAGGGGGAGGCATTTCCGACCCTTTAAAGTAAATATATTCTGAATCAGAATCAACAGCCTAGACGATTGAGCTATACCTGTCTGTATGAGAGCCAACAAATACGAAGGCTACCAAACTTTGTAACCAGACTTATTTGTGTTGCAAGCAGTTAAATTTATTGCAAATGATGACACGCCCTATTTCCGTCTCTGTATATTAGGACAATCTACTTAAGAAGCTGCAATACAGCTGAAATATAAACTGAGCTACTTCCGTTATGACAAACATGACATAAACTCTACTGTCCATGTTTTGTGAATATTACAATATATTAAGATCGGGCAGTAAATTACGGAGGCATTAATGATTTTACAGAATGCTCTTAATATCTATTAGAACACATTCAAATCCAAAGTCAGGCACCTTTATTTATGTAATATGGTCGAGGGAGCCTATAATGCAGCATTGGCTGAAAGGTAACGTGGTGGAGTGTGAAACAAGGAGTAGTAGCCGAATTGATTTATGTTTTTAAACCCTTCGTTTTATACTTTTTTTTAATTCTATAGCACATACATATATAGTGAAAATCCCTGGCCTTATACAGTCAGAAGCTAAGCGTTCGACTGGTTTTCATAAATATTCATCTCGACCGTGTGACCCTATTGGAAGCGCTTCGTTGTGGTGCGATCTGTAATTAATAAGCATTGTCTAAGGCGGCCTATACTCTCCTCCTTTCTTTCTTCCTCTCTCTGGACTGTTTCCTTCTCAGACAGCATGACTTAATCAAGCGGTACAACTGAAAATGAAATTATACGAAATGATTTGCATATGCTACCCGTATAGGGTTACCAACACGTGTGTGAGTGAGCTCGAATTGGGCATAGCCAGTGAGTCACATGAATCGGGCACTAAGTACGTACCCCAATGCCCCGCAACGTGAAATACTTTTTAGACTCACTCACTCACTCATTGGTCAAATATTTACCCAATAATGTAGCACCCTAACGCAATGGATATTTCCGTAGTGCTTCGCAGGAAGTTGCCAAAGCAAATTTGCTATCGAAACTCACGACTTGAAACTCTTAAGATTGCTTTGACTTTGCGTGCGTGTGTGTGTGCGAGTGTGTGTGTTGGTGTAAGGTTATTTCTAGTCGTATCAGTGCGACAACTGCCAACAGTTCTCGGTTAGAAAAAAACACCCGCTCACGCTTTAGTTTTAATTAAAATGTACCAAACGCGACAATCTGTGAATGAAGATCGTCGTCGAGCTGCAAACGAACATTTCAATTTCATTTGACAGCTCATTTTGTTACTCCAGACCCCCGAAAGCAAACAGTATAAAGAACTCGTTCAAAGTCGACGCTGTATCTTGAGGGGGTCTCTCTCTGTCTCCCTCTCTCTCGCTCAACCTGTCTCTTTCTCTGTGCTTGTCTTAATTGAAATGGAAGTAGTTGGCATGCGATAGGGTAGCACAGTTTCCAAAGCTTCCAATCTTCGTCGAATCTGTCGTGAGTGAGGCCCCCTGCCAAAAATAGGTCTAGCCTCAGACTCGGGACTCGAGTCGACTGTCAACTGACGCACACTTCACCAGCGCCCCCTCGGGGCATATTTGTTCAAGTGTCGCGCGGGGGTACGAGAGCTCAGCATAATTGTCATAATATTTTTGAGGGACCAGTGACAATGCTTATAAACAACAATTTAATTGCCTCTTTATTTCTCTAAATTGTTAACAAAACGAAAAGGCTATTAATAAATATTTGTCAATAGCTCAATAGAACTTCAAGTTCGCTCTCCAGGCCCTGTGTGGCATTGCATGGGATTGTTAAAAAAAACATGTGATAAGGATTTAAACTTAAAGTTATGTGCTTTAAATGAATTTCAAATGATTTTAATGCTTTTTTGATTAGACCAAAACTGTGATACGAGTCCAGTAGGGGAAATATATCTCCCTGTATATTAAATTTTATTGCCAATTGCACTTCGAACACGATGCGCACGTTGCGCAAGCATTCACAATAACTCACATGCTCATTCACAAAACAAAAGAACATTTCTTTGAAGTACGTGATGAAATTTCTTATTGATAACGTTTTGTTCAACAATAAATAAAGAAACCGCATATTTACATTGATTTTGGTTTGCTATACGATCTCTTGCGGTTTATATTTGCCATAAATTATTAGCTAGTTAGAGAATGAAACAGAGACGATAGATTCGAATTAAATAAAGTGAGATATTCGACTTTAACTTTGTTTTATTTTTGGGATCTTCCCTTTTTCGCTGAATTCTTCACGATCTTCTGTTTGTATAATCACAAATACCATATACCCTGCCCCTCCCTGGGCTGCCTGTCGCCTGCGGCAACTCCTCTTGGTAGCCGGGTGGCCCCAAAATGCAAAACGTGTTTCACGTTTCGGGCCAATATGCAAATTGACAGCGTGTTGCCTCGAACTGTCTCTCATTCTGGCAAATAAAAAAAACGAACTCCTCCAGTTCGAGTTGATAAAGATGCCGCCGCCGCAACCGCAGAGTGCGTCACGCAGCGTCATAATAAAAATCGCCAATAAATCGAGAATTACTTCACGCTGCAATGCTAACAACTGTTTTTTTTTTTTACTTTTTTTTGCGAGAACGGAGAAACCGGTAAAGAATTTCAAAAAGACCAACCGAAATTTTCAAACGAGCTACCCTAACGGACACGAGTGTTGCGGCTCTTTCTCCGTCCCCCTCTCTCTCAGTCATTCTCCCTCTGTCTCGCTCCGTCTGGCAATTACCAGTTGATGTCAGCGTTTAAGCAAATATTTTGTTATTTAAGCGTGTAATTATACCCTACAGGCGGGCATTGCGTGTTGCTCAAGGTGTTTGCGTACCGCCAAGAGAGATGTCAACATAGAAAGGTGTAAAACACAAATATGATTCGTTTTCCGGGTACTCCTAAAGGGTGTTTCACAAAGAAAGAGTTCATCGATTGGATCAAAGAACCTTTTTAGATATTTAGGATTACTAAGGTTTACATTACCTTCGGTTTACTAATGTGCGATATTGAGATCCCTACATATTTCATAATAATTTCTATATTCTTTAGTACATTTATTGAGATATTAAGATCCTAAGTATAATAGCAAATTTCATATTGTAACTTTTGGTTTTCTATATACTTCAATATGTTTCTTTAGTATTATTCTTCGTAATAGAATATTATACACTGCAACTTGGAATTTACTATATTCTTAAGTATATTTATTGAAGAAGAACTTATCTATCTCACAAAATTGAAGTGCAGCTTTAAATACCTTTTAATATAAGCAAAATAAACCATGAAAGCTATAGCAAACGTGCTCTTATCAGAGTATTAATATTTTAAGTATTTCTCGTAGTCAGCTACTTAAATTATAAGGCATTCCTGTTAACGGTATTTTCCATTTACAGCAACGGCAACAAAAGTGTTAAACTGTAATGACTTCAGCAAATGCTAAACTGTTATTAATAAACTAATGCCAGAACCGAGACAGAGAGAGAGAGGGACAGATCGAGAGAGAGAGAGCTCTGACTTGTTATGTAAATGCAAGAGTCTGGAACCTGAACTCAAGGTTAGGATCGGAACTAAGCTCGATTCGAGTTTGTGTGCGTGCGTGTGTGTTTGTTGTGCGCGCACTGAATGCAAATGCAAAAGATTGTTTCAAGTTGAGTTTGTATTTTTATGTGTTTGTTTTATTGTTAATGACGATTCAAGAAGACAAGTCATGAGTTTCAAGTTGAGTTTATTTCGCATCATCATCATCATCAGCAGCTGGGACAGAGACAGAGAGTGGGATACAGATAGAGAGAGACAGAGGCAGAGAGAGCGTAGAGAATGCGTGTTCCCAGCTAATTAATCAAGACAGACAGTGGGACAGACAATAGTTAGTCAAACAGTTAGCTCTCACCCGTGACTAGTTTGTAGACACCAAGAGACAGACAGAGATAGATAGACAAAAAGAGAGAGCGAGACAGAAGACTGACTGACAAATATGCCATGAGTCAGTTGAGATCGTTACTTGGCTCTGACATCATGCGGCACTCAATTCGTAGATTGTTGAACGACTGCACCCTATCGAGATATTGCATTTCTCTTTCGCTGTTTTTGCAACTTTCGCACCTCGCAACAAACGATTGATAAGTCAGTCAATCAGTTGTTATCTGCCATAGATAGCCAACTTCCCGTGCCCAGCTTATGGCAGTCTGAAAATAGTCATAAATCGATGACGGCAATACCTGAATTCCCCCTCGATAAGGCAAGGGAGGGAGACTATATCTAGCTGTATCCGAAAGGGGCCCAAGGGTATGTACACACTACCAGCGGGAGGGGGGAGGTCTTTCAGTTAAGTGGAACGAGCTGAGACCCAGCAAGGTACGCCCAAGAATGCCATATGCAAAGAGGAGCAAAATACCCGCTACAAGGTAAGTACCTCCCTTCCCCTGTCCCCTCTGCACTCTGGTCAACCCAACCAGGCCTGGCACACACTGAGGCTTCGTTGGTTTTCTTTTGCTTCTGCCTCTTCTGCTTCTTCTGCTTGACTCGACTTGGCTCACATTTCACAGCTGAGCTGAGCCGAGCGAGCCAAGAATTTTTGGCATTTCTGTTTTGTTGTTACGCTTTTTGATTTCGATCGATGCTTAGGGCGTACCACATGCATGTGTGTGTGTGTGTGTGTGTGTGAACATGAGCACATGAGTACGTGAAGAGCGTATGCAAAAAAGGGGGCCAGCAATTTATTTACGAGTAGCGCACACAAATGCGCATTGTTCTCGCTCGCTGCTCGCTTTTCGAACTGCCCTAAGATGTAGGGTATATTCACTATGATATGCACTCTGTGCAGTCCACTAATTAATAAGTTAGCAGGCGGTAAACCTTACATTGCAAGTCTGTCAATTGATTTAGTGCCTTGTCATGCAATTGTCTTGTTCCCTCCTCTTTCTCCCCTTCGATTTCCTTTTTCTATCCCTTTGGGCATGCACGACGCTGCCGCTTCGTCTCGGTCAATGTACCGTTGCTAAGTACTGCAGGCAGTAAAAATCAATGCCCCCTTTGGGGCATATCATCAACACCTTTCGAGGCAGCTGCACAAACAGCGGCAGCAACAGCAACAGCGGCAGCAGCAGCGGAGGCAAAAGCAGCGGCACTTTTATGGCTTCAGCTCTTTCCTCTTCGGGTTTGTTGATGTTGTCTTTTGGGCTTTTGGCTGCAGCAACCACACACACACTCAGCACACACACACATCATACACACACAGTTCAAGTTGGCAGCGAAAAATGAGGCATATACTAGGAAAATAATTACAGCAGCAGAGCAACATCGTCCGACTCTACGAAATTCTGCACGGTGTAAAGCGGAAACAAAGTGCGCAAAATGTAATTAATTGCCCCCGAGGCAGACGAAGAGCTAAGCAGACAGACAGACAGACAGACGATCAGTCGGCGCATGCGGCGTATGCGCAATGCGCGAAGTCGTCGTCCGTCGTTCGCATCGGCGCACAATGTTGCCCGCCTTCAGATCTCACGATCTCTTGCTGCTGCTCGTTGTTTGTTGTTTGTGGACTTTTTGCAACTAATAAGCTAAATATTTTGATTGAGCCGACAAGGCAAACAAAAACAAAAGACGACGGCAGCAAACGGCAACAACAACATCAAGGGGAAGGCAGAGCAATTTATACGCAGACTTTATTAAATTCCCGCGCTGCAGATTGACGGCAATTTGGCGAATTTAAAGCCAGAGTCAAGGCTGCGATATGTTTGAAATAGTCAAGGAATGTGTTATATATGTATGTATCTACAAGCCACGCCCCTTTCATGAGTAGGGTTACTGATAAGCTCTCACCAGCACAAGCAGCACCAACATAAATTTGAAACTTGCACAAAATTTGAATACATATTCATACCTCTAGCATATTTCCTTTCGAGCTAATCTGTAACTGGCAATGGTGATTTATTACTTCCGCTTATAGAGAGATGTGTAAATTGGGAAGACTTATGAATCATGGGCTAAAAGCTTTCTGTGATTCAACAGCAACAACAAGCAAGATAGTCTTCAGCGAAAGAGGCAATCACAAAGAAATGAGAACTGAAAAAAGTATCTATTACTAAAATAGAAAACACACCTGCAAGATAGCTGCAGGTTCTTTGTAAACACAAGGTAATTTATAGCTAAATTTCAAGTTCAAAACGTTGCTGCAATCAGTTCATCTTAGTAATAAACCTGACAAATATTTATGTACTTTTAGACACTTGACTGGATTAGTTAAGTACCATTAAGCAATGAAAACTAAACAGCAGTTACACCTATAAGATACCCTATATGTCTTAAAAGATCCCTCTTAGTATCTGTACGCTATTATCTGCCAACCCATTATAGCTGCTAAGCTGCTCAAAATTGTTCATGGCGTGAGTCGAAACTTGGAAACAAAGACAAAAATCCAAAAATAAAAAACAGAAAGAAAACTAAAGTCAAAAAACCAAAACAAAGCAAAACAAACGCAAAGTAAATAGCGAGAGAGCGAAAAACTTTGCTGAGAAATTTCACTCGACTCAGCGGAAGGTGAAGCCGAATCCAAAGCCGAAGCCAGTTTCAAGGTTGTCAGTGATTTTGTCTATGATAATGGAACAGGTGAGCAGCGCCGTGTGCGATGGAGCATTAGTATTATTTTGTTTTTTTTTTATTTCCTTATTTTAGATTGTCATTTACTTAGCCACTGCTGAGAGAAAAGCAGTGAATGAAGAGTTGACATATTGAAGAAACTCAAATGAAAAGATAATGCAAGTGAATTATAACAAGAAGGGAAAGTTATAGTCGAGATATACAGATTATAATGACTGATAGGTCAAAATACAAACACATATACATGCATATGTATTTGTGCCTTAAATGATATAAGCAGTTGCCCACACCTAAAGTAATCCCACTTTATTTTAAGGAACACTAAGCGCACCGCAAATGATTCCGGCTGAGTTATCGCAATTAAAAGCAGATTAACTTAGGCTACTCACTGTTTATGAATTGTTCATGAGCTAAGATAATGTTATACTTGTGTGCGGGGTAAGATGACTTATTATAATGTAGTATACATAGCAGTTGAATAGAACTGAGACTGAAGTCTTTAGACTTCAATAAGAACTCCAGTCTTGACTATATTCTCCACTCAGTCCGTATTCAAAAACTGTCTGTTCTCCCTGCCAAAATCCCACACAGCGATTCGCTTCGAGTGCCAAGTAAACAACTCAAAAACTGACCGACCCTTCACATACCAGCAGACAGATACAAATGTATCTAGATACATGCACATATCTACATACGTTTGTCTGCATGCAGTTCAGCGAAAATGTTCAACTGCAATTTCGCGCAAATTGTTTATAAAGTCAATGTTGCTTTTGCTGTGTGTGTGAGTGTGTGTGTGTGTGTGTGTATGTATCTCAATCTGTATCTGTAGTTGTAGCTGTATCTGTATCTGTAAACTGTATTTCCTGTGCTCTCTCGCTGCTGTTGTTGTTGTGATATGACTTTAGCATATTTTTTGGCTACGTGCAGAGGAGGAAGAACAAGAAGCAGAGGCAGACAGCAGAAAAAAAGAAAGCAAACCACAAGATGAAAGAAACCAGTTTGAGCAGTGCGACTTGCTGCTGCTGCTGCTCTTGTTGTTGTTGTTGTTGTTGCTGGTATTGCGATTGCAGTTGTTGTTGTTGTAGTTGTTGCTGCTGCTGTAGCCTTGAATGTGCATTTATTGTTGTAGTTGTTGTTGCTCTCCCGTTTTTGGCGCGCGCGAAAAAGGAGAAAAAAAGGAAACTAGCAACAAGGAAGCCAAAAAGGAAAAGCGCAACGACCCGTAGTTACCCTGTAAGCAACTATAACATACTGTCTACCGTATCTCACTAATCCCATGGCAATCAGCCTCATTAGCAGCTCAAGCTTGCCGAGATTACAGCGATCATGTTGACCCACATTTCACTCTCAGATTACCTAGCAAGATGCTAGGGTATTGTGGCAAAAAGAAGTGCCATAGGCGTTCCCAAAACCCACAACTAAATGAAATGACACACACACTCTCTCTTCGTTTTCTCCCTCATTCTCTCTCTCTCTCTCTTTGACACACTTGCCAAGCAGCTCCGACTAATTGCAGTCAGCAATCTATGCAGAGATCAGAAAACATGCATGAAATTACACATAAATAAAGTATAATATGGTTTCTATATACTCTCCTTGCCGAGACTATTGAGACTGTCACAGCAATCACATCATTCACAATCAGCGTGAAGGGGTTTCTGCCTTATCGCTTGACAGCATTCCTCCAAGCGTCGCATGACATAAGGTGTATTTAATACGGATTCTATTTATATTATATAGAATATTTATGAAACGAGATTAACTTGCGCTTGCTACGGACTTTGTTTTATAGTATTCGACTGACAGATAATGAACCGAACTAGAAATTGCATCAGTAGTGCAAAATCATTGAACTGAATTTGTCATGGAGTCTCAAAACAAATTCTAAATACTTGTGAGATAACCAACGATTAGAACTAGTAACATAAACATTATAAATATCATTTGATTCACTCATTAGCCCTGACTGTAACTATCATACGAATATGAATATTGGACTGATTCGTACTATCATTTATACATCATCAGTTGATTCACTCATTAGCCTTGTCTGAAACTGTCCTAAGAATTGTACAAATTAATATGAACATTGTTATGGCTCGTACTACGCCTGACTTCATAGTTCAAGCAGTCAATTGGAGGCGCGACTCCAGAGATCTTACGCCCTTGCCCTGGTGCGTTCAATTACAATAATTACGAGCGCGTCTCCCCCACAAAGTGTATCATTAATGTGGGCCTTGTAAGCGATTATTGTCTCGTTGTGTTTCTTTCCTTTTTTGTTTTCCGCTAAAAGATCTAAATTTATTCTGGTTTGATTGATTGAAATGCCAAAAAATATATATAACGCTGTGATTGATCGACCTGCAAGTGGAACTGGAATTGGAACTGGAAATATACTTCACTTCAGTTCAGTTTCGTGGGGATTATGTGTGGCCAACTTTCAATTGGGGAATGTAAATCGCAACTGTGTGTGTGTGTTTGTGTGTGTGTGTGATACGAAAAGGGGGAAAAAGTACAGCGCGCAAATTGCGCAAAACGCCAAAGAATGCCACGCCAACAACAAAGCGGCCACCACAGACAGACGAGTGGAAGGAGAGCAGCAAGAGTCGCTGTTGCAGCAGCAGCGGCAGCAGCTGCAGTTGCCGCAAAGAACGAAAACAAAAGCAGCACAAATGGACCAACTTGGCTTTGCTAATAGGAATTTGTATTACGATATTTCATTTACAGTTTGACAGGCTCTGCAGACGGAGGCTGCAAGAGGCGTAGGCAATGCACTCGATCGTGTGTGTATGTGAGTGTGTGTGTGCGTCGTTCGTTGGCCTTTGGCTGCCCTCGTTAAGCATAATTTAATATAGCGCAATTGTTTCTCTCTCTTTCTCTCTGTCTGTGTCTCTCCCTCTCTCACTGCAATTGTCTTTAAATCACAGCAAGAGACGCCGTTGTGTGCTCAATGACTCTAAAACTGCTGTTAACGGTAACGGTAATGTACGTACAAACAAACACACACACGCATGCAGTGAGATATGCATATGAATATATGCATGTATGTGTGTGTGTGGCGAACTGGCCCAGGCAAATGCCACACGGAATGCGGTTTAAAAATAAACCAAGCCCAAGCCAAGCCAAGAGAGCCGACATCGACGTCGACGCCGGCAGCAGCAGCGGCCAAAACGTGCTTTGGCTAGAGACCCTATTTAGCCTAGTTTACGGCTTGCCGCTACACGCCGAGCCAGGCTTAATGACCACAGCATTGCGCACCTGTAAACTGGCTGCACGCTCTCTTTCTCTGCTTCTTTCTTGCCACCTCTCTCACATCCTCTCTCCTCTTCTCACACTCTTTTATTTTCTTACCCCCTCTCCTTTTCTCACTCTCTCTTCTTCTGACTCTCTCGTCCTCTCTGAGCAGTCTCTGCCTCTCTCCTTGTTTCTTAACCTCCCTCTCCCACTTATGCTAATAAGAAAACTTTGACAGCGATCATAATTTTATGACACCGCAGCACGCAATATGATCACTCACGCCCTTTGGCTCGCCAAAATACAATAAAAAACAGTTCCAAAACTCGATTCCGCTTGGCGATTATGCAACAAGTTTCGAGTTTGTTTTTCTCTTTTTATTTCGTATGTTTCTTTTTGGCTTATTGGACGCCATAAAGCGCAGCGCAGCGTGAACTGCGGCTCAGGTGCGTCGTTGACTGCATAAAAATCATGTTATATACGTATTATGGCGCTGTTAATTGTATAAGGAATGTGCCATCGATAGTGAATGAATGTTATTGTTTCGCATTTATCGATATGTCTTACATAAAATAGCAATCTCATTGTCGCTTACCTTTAACAGCTTCGTAGTATCCTAAATCCAGCGTGAATGATTTATGTTAAAATCCTGTACACAAAATATGTTTTGTTTTGTTTACAGCTTCCGCTCTCCTTCTCGTTCTCTCTCTCTCTTTCTTTTGCCGTAGCTTTGGCAAATAAAGTAGCGCGCACCCTCTCACTCACACAAACAAACACACACAAAATACGACGGCGTGACCTGCTTATCCTTGTTTCCTTCCTTCCTTTTCCTTTGCCTCTCTGTTTCTCGTCCTGCAACGTGTTGTTTGTGTCGCTGCGATATGAATTGGAATTATATTTAAAGAATTTTCGATTTACACTAAACTATAAATTTAAGCGCGAGCTCTCTTTCTCTCTCTCGCACTCTCTGTCTTGCTTTGCCTTTTTTTCATTCGCGTAAGCCACGAAGATCAATAAACACACGTAACAAAATAAGAAAAAGAACAAGACGATTGGAGAGAGATGACGGAGCTGAAAAAAACCGGAAAGTTGTTGCTGCTTTCGTTGTTGTTTTTGTTGTTGGTTTGTTATGCACGGCGTTTTAACTCTGCGCGGCGGCTGCGCTGCTGCTGCGTTTTGTTGCCAGTTGCTGCCTCTGCTGCTGCCTTTGGCAGTGGGTAAAATGTCAAAATTATCTGATAGAAAATAATTCAATTAGAAATAGCAGTTCTTTTTGTGTTTTGATTTTGTTTTCTATTCTGTTATCGCTCTTTTTGTTTTTGCATACCGCTTTTTTTTAATATCGTTAATTTATGCATAGAAATTTTTGTGGCTTGTCACTTGTTGCTGTTGCTTTTGACCTTAATACGCTCGCGTTTCAACAAATTCCAATGCACAACACACACACACACACACACACAGTGGCAAACACGGCGAGTGGAAAGACACGCTTACACTGATCTCGCTCACACACACACACTACGCTGCGCAAAAAACCAGCTTTTCCGCTTTTTGTTGTTGTTTTTTTTGGGCCAACAATTAGATAGCCGCGTTTTAAAACGCCGGCGCAGCAGTCGACGCAGTCGGTTTTTTTTCTAATTAGCACACAACACACTGGCAGCAGCAATAACAACAACAATAACAAGCGGCAGCTTAACAGTTAAATGCCTTGTAAGCGCACAATTGCCTTTCTTTTGAATTTCAGTTCTTTTCGTACTCTTTTTTGTTTTCATTTACATTTTGATTTGGATAACTTTTTTTGTTGTTGTTGGCACTTTTGTTGGTACGTTGCTTTGACTGTGTTGAAATTTGTTAATGTTGCGCGCTCGTTTCACGCACGTCTTGCCAACTCTCGATCTCGCTTCACAATGACCAATGCTCAACACTTGCGTGCTCCAACGTTCGCAGCACTGGTTGCCGCTGTTAAGAATTGCAGCTAACAGTGCTAGAGATGGGTAAGCTGAAACATCGGAAGCCAGCCGTTATTCGTCTGAGAACTTTAAATTAAAAGCTGTATTTTCTATGCCGTGTTAAAATTTGATTTCAGTAATTGTTGCATTTTAATCCATAACGTACTTGTTGAAATTTTTACCTATTTATGACCATATTGACCATATATTTATAACTAGGGACCGTAAAAATCAGTCGTAAGAAATTAAAACACAAAAAAATAATGATTGTGCGCTGAGTTTAATTTGTTTCGTTCAAAAATATGATTATTTTTGAGTGAAAAAAATTTCGATTGCAAAATAACGATTATTTGTTGAGCATTATTTTTCGATCTAAAATATCGCTCAATCTACGATTACACCTCTAAAAAAAAAGATTTTATAAAAATGTAGATGCAGACTTTTAAAGTGCTCCAAGTGGTATCAATTTAAATAATTTTTGAGCCCCTTGACCACTGGTTTTTACTTAATAGAAAAGAAAATCAGGTTAGAGAGTCATGTTAACCAGCGAAACAATATGATTTTTGGTTCTGAATAAATAAGCATTCAAACGAGGTGAATTTTGATTTTGTTTTGGAATAAATATGCTTTAAATCACTTTAAGATTTAAGGCAACGTTAAAAGTACAGATACTACATTTTTTATGTTATTATATATAGACAACTTAAAAAAACTCTGATTAGAGCTCCAACTCGGGGCTCAAAATTATGTCGCCGAAAAACTTACAAAATATTTTAGCAAAGTATGCAATAAAATAGTTTTTTCAAGATAAAACCAATAGTCAAAAAGATAAAAAATATTTAAAATGGATACCCCTTGGTGGACCTTATAGAGCACTTTTTGAGCTAAAAAATAAAAATCATGAAATTTGGGATCACGTTGGATTTGCCAAGAGTAGGCCAGTAGAAACGTTCTGGTGCAATTTCTTTCTTTATCCGACTTTTCATTAAAAATAAAAACGGTTCCTGATTATAACTAAAACTCGAGAACTAGCTACAGTCGTTTTGATTTATAGTTCTTGATTTTTATAAAATATTTTTTCACTCGAGCAATAATCTTTTTGTATTTTTATAACAAATCGATTTTGGTATTCTAATTTGTTTTCAATGTTTGAATTTCGGAACATGCTGTTTCAATTTAATTGGACAATAATCTCCGTTACGTACGCGCAATCGCGACGTGAACGCAAATTTGGCAACGTTAACGCAAATTATCTATCAGTTGGTATTTATTTATTTTTTGACTTGGTATTTTTCTGCTGGCTTGAATAAGGAAATCCCACAAAAAATGATAAGGTCACACTTATGGAGTTAACGTACTCTCCACTAAACGACTATTGGAGAATAACAGAGACGTAAGTCAATAATATCGATAAATTTCTTACATTAAATTTATTTATTTCCCAACAAATAATTTCCTGAACATAAAGAAAATGTTTTTAAAATATTCCAGTTAGAATTGTGTAGCTATTCCTTTTAGATTCAACACAATCCCCAGCGTATGTATTGCATCTGTGAAATGATAAGTGAAATGTATCGCTCTGTTGCTTAACATTGCAAAAAATGTTAACCTTTGTTGATGAATATGTATGCTAAGAGTGACCAGACAGCTGGGGAATATAACATTTCTGTTGTTGTTGCGACGGAGTTTGGACGTGTCTGCGTCCGTATCGCTCGCGAGATTTATTTAATTTTTTCCATCGACTTGCACAAACCGGAACTTGCTAAAAAATTAGGCAAGTCAATGGTGCACATTGTGCTAGTTAATCGAGATCTGTTAAAAATCAATCGCTGTGCGCGTGTTAAGTATCAAAAATAATACCGCAATTTGAATTCTCTCTCTGAGAAGTCAAAAGAAAAAGCGAATGGCAGATTTTTTCCTGTCTACCTACACAAACATACGTATACATATACTTCGGTATATGCACCAATGTGTGCTTGTGTAGAAAACGAAGAGCTCAAAGAAGTGTGCGAGTGTGTGAGGTTCGTTCGTTTGTGATTTATCCGGTGAAGAATAAGAATATTTTATATGCTAAGCTGAATAAATATTTAATTTATCTCGTGTGTTGTTAGCATAGAAAATCAGTGCAATAAGTGCCGCGCCCGGTTGCCAAACGTTACACATACACACATACATCGAATCGCTTACTCACACGCACGCACACATAGGCAAACTGACAAAAGAAAAAAGTTGTATGGGCAGCAGAGTAACAAATACAACAACAAATTGAGATAGCCAAAGAGTTTTGTTAATTGCCGTACTAAATCGTCTCTTCCTCTTCATTTTGTCCAAAATACATGTATCTTACAGCAATGCGAATAAATTTAAATTGTGTTAAATTATAAACAACGCAAGTAACAAGCAGAAAAAAATATAGTCAGCCACTTTTGACGACGTCGAGTGCTTCGGTGTGTTCGTATATGTATATATGTGTAGTGCGTTGGTGTGTGCATAGCCTGCATAGCAGTGTGTGAGTGTGTGTGAAGTAGCAGCAGCAGTCGCAGCCGCCGTCACACAGCAGCAGCAGCAGCAGAATAACAAAAAATAGCAAATCAAAATGGCGCACCAGCAGCAGCAACAACAACTGGCACAATCCGTGAATTGTTCATTGGATGATATCGATTTGACGTCACTAAAGGTATGTTTCAAGCTCCAGGAGCAACAACCACAACAACATAAAAACAACAACATTAACTGTATTTGTAGGCATTTAATGAACTGTTGTTGACAAGGTGTGGCCAAGTGTGCATGACTTTTGTTATTTTTTAATCCATTTCCGCATCATTGTCTGTCATTAAGTTCAAACGAGAGACTTAATCACTCTCTCTCCGCCTCTCTTTATTTCTATCTCCACCTCTCTCTTTGTCTATCTGCCCCTTTCACTTTCGATTCGATTAATCGACGAACTCCCAAAATTGCAGCTGACATCGTCGCCTGCAGTTGCTGCTATAAATCTGATAAGAATTTTTGTATTTCCCAATGTTTATCAGTGGGGATTATGAAACAGTACACGACTCTCCAGGTGCGGTATGCCGGTGTGTCATTGAACTGATTTGTACACACTCTTTATATTTTCTTTAAATCGAATTGGAAATCGAAGTCATTACGAGCATGCAAGCAGAGTTCAAATATATGAATACATAGATTTATTACTATATATACTACTATTACTTTATATGCTACATTGCAACTACTGCTACTACTACTGCCACACAGACGAACTACTCAACATGCAAATTGTTGTAAAACATTGAACATGTCTATGCATGTCTATGGCAACCGCACCGCCCACTGCAAAAATTGTACTTAATAATTGGCAATAACTGCATATTATCGTACATTTTCTCTCTACCCACCACCACGACCAGCAGCTACCCTCGACTCACCACCCCACAGTGGCGGCAGGCAGTGACCGGCCGGTGTCAGCGTCTTTGCCAAGTCTTGTTTATCGTTGTTGCTGTTGCTTTTCTTTTCATTTTTTTTGTGCTCTCTCAATTCGTTTCTCAATGAATTTTGCCCCACACGCACGAGTCGCACGCGTTGCTGCTGATGTTGCCTTTCTCTTTCAGCGAACATTCACCACACCACGCATGAACTCACCACTGTCGCCCCACGTTGGGCGCACACACAATGCGTCGAAGTCGATGCCAATGAGGCTAAGTTTGCGCCTGGATTGGTGGAGTAGCAGCAGCGCTGTCTGTGTGCCTGTCTGTGTGAACCCCTCTGTATCTGTGTGTGTGTGTGTATGTTTGTGTGCAAGTGTCCGTTTGTTGACTCTGTCTTGCAGCTGGTGGGTGGGTTGGGGATAAGGTGGATTGCGACGGCTGCAGCAGCTGTGTGGATGTATTGGTGTGTGTCGAGACAAAAACGAGACAAGAATGAAAATTGTTTAGTTTACTTTATTAAAAGCATCAGCCGGAGCAGCAGCAGCATGTTCATGCGTGCATACATGACGTATACGTGTGCTTGGCTGTGCCTGTGTGTCTGTGTATGTGTGTAGATGATGATGAAGCAGCGAAGAAGTCAGTCAAAGCAAAAAGTGAAACAGGGGAATGAAGGCCCCATGTTTCTGTAACTGTCGCTGCCTCTGCCTCGGCCGCCGTCTCTGCTGCTGCTGCTGTTAACCTTCTGCGCATCAGGCGCGTGGGCGCCGCAGTCTGCGTTGGCTTTTAAAGGTCATTAAACAATGAAATACGTGCCCCGAAATAGTTAACTGTTTGTTGTTGCTGCTGCTGCAGCATCCCAGCAACGTCGCTGTATGATAAAAGGTCATAGTCCTTAAAGGCGAATGGCATGTGCCCCCATTTCGCTCCTATAATCAGCCCCACCGCGCCCCGCCTCTTGCTCTACTGATAAAGAGAAGCGATAAGGTTGAAAGCGCATTAATCAGCAAAAATTGCATTAATTATTTACTATGTGTGCTTCACAGCTGTGCATTCTTTCTCTTCCTCTTCTTTCTCCTCTTCCTTCCTCGTTCCTTCTTCTCCAAATGCAGTTTAGGTCTCTTTTTTCGTTGCTAGCGCAGTTTGATAAGCTGCGGCAGATCGCTGCTGACGTCGCGCTCTTTGCTGATTGCCTTCATTATGTCCGCACTACACACACACATACGCACACACACACACAGACATATTTGCGTCTTTGCTTTGTTTTTCTTTTATGCATACTGAGCTCGGGCGTTTGTATATTTATATTAATCAACATTTATTGCATTTGGTTTTGTGCGATAAAAACGTGTTCGCCCACATTTGGTGTCTGTGTGTGTGTGTGTGTTTGTTGTTGTTGTTGTATGTGTGTTTGTGTGCGTTGTCTTGTCTTGTGTTTTGTGTTGCTTGCTGCAATTTGTGAAGTTGCTTTGCGTTGCTGCAGCCATTGTTGGGAAGAATGAAAAAAATCACACATGTTTGGGTTTGGTCTGATTGTGGGTTAAGTCAACACACAGCGTGCTGGGTAAATACACTGGGAAAAACGAATGTGTCTTAACACAGATTGCCCATATGCTCGTAATTAAGGTACGCATGCATATTTAGTATGTGTTGCATGGAATTACTCAAGAGTTTCTCATGATTCCCAAAAGGCAATGTAATATGTCTTAAGCGGGTGCTTAAGCTTGGAAATAAAGTAAAATTAACATTGTTTTCGATAGATTAACGGAGAAATTCCCTTTAATTGTCGAGAGAATATATTCGATCCTGAAAAGAGGGTATATTTTGTTAATGTCTTTGACAATTTGTAACGAAGAAAGTTGCTAAATAAATGTACATAATGCAATTGATAAGGGTTATCAATTTCAAGCAATGCTGATGTGTTGCTGATATCATTAACGCTTTCATAATTCATTTCATAATTTGAAGAGTCTTGATAAGCCCCATTTGCCAGATCGTAATATCTTTCTGTGTAGTCTTGTAATGCATATAAAACAAGAGTTTCCCGTTAGCTACCCAATGAGTATGGTAATTCTGCATTACCCCATTTATACTCCACTTTATATGTGATACCTTTCCATCTCGCGATTTGAGTTTGGTTGTTTTTTCTCAACATATTGCCCTGTATCTTTCTGTTATGCATTGCATTCCTAATCGAATTGGTCGCAGCCCACACAAGCCTGTATGCAAATTGCGCATACAGACACAATGCAGACATACGCATACATATGCATGTACAGGTATTTACATATGTTAACCGTCCGTCTACGTACTTTACCTCGCTTCTTTCTCACTGTTTGATGGAGCATATGCAAAAAAGCTGCCGCTTGGGCGTTCCGTATGCAGTCAGTCCTGTTGCCGGACGAGTCTCCTTGTGCACATATGTACACACGAGTACATATACAAATAGATACAGATACATAGACATTGTAGCTACGCTAACTGGGCCAAGCCTCGAATACGACCGAAAAGAAATCCAGTTTCCAGTTTCACCAACTAGTCAGGCAGAGCCTGCCCAGTAGACTTTAATAGCGAAGCCAAGACGAGTCTCCACATGATAACGTAGTCTCCCCACAATTAGCAGCCTATTAAACTAACTATATGTTCATTTTAAATGATGTTTTTATGTTTAACAAATTCATAATTATTGTTTGCAATAAATGTTGTTGGGTACTGTCGATTCCAAGCCGAGATATTAATTAAATCGGCATTAACCTTTGCGCGAGGTCGATTTATTCAATTAATTTTGATTGGCTTGAGCACTTTAAAGATTTTACAGCATTTCAACTATGGGGGAAGCTCTAAGCAGGTTCAATTCCTATAAAGATTTTCAAGAGCTTCAACAGTTTAAAAGCAATCCACTTAGCGAGTGTGCACTGCCACAAATACTTGTTTAGTTGCAGTTGCATCTAGAGAGACAGAGGGAGATGGAGATGGAGGAGAGTGATAACTGTAACCGAAGCTGCATGTTAACAGAACAATTCACTAATGCCGCCTTGCACTTTGTGCGTGTGTGTGAGTGTGTATCTGTGTATTTAACATGTCAACGCTAATGAGTCATGATGTGGTTTTCGCCAGGGGAACTTGGCTCTCTTTTTTTGTGAATTTTTAATTGATTTTTACAACGTGAAGTAATCAGCCAGAAATAGCTGTAATTGCCGACCGACTGACTGCGTTTCCTCCCCCTCTCTCTTTTCCCCTGTTTGCTGCATGTGTTTGACACACTTTGCCCAGCGCCAAGAACCACCAGCATAACAATAGAGCAACGGGAAGAAGGCGGCGAAGTCGTGCCGAGGTTGGGCATGGTGAGGAGAGGGCGAGTTGAAGGCGTGTGCGCTGGTGTCGCTCATTTGAAGGCAACCATAAATCTACTTAAGGCAGCTTTCAATAGTTGTGCCTGCTCTGTCTCTCCTTCTCTCTCTCTCGTTCTCCCACTGTTCTAAGTCTGTTTGTACTTGTTTTGCTGTTTATTTGTTTCTTATTTTTTACTTTTTTTGTGACTACTCTGGCTTTGTCTTTGGCTCTATAATTCCTGTGGTTGAGCTGCAAATTGCAGCTACCGTTACTCAAAGAGCAGCTAAGCTGGAGAGTTTGTGGGGTAGTAGTGAAGAGTGGGGGTGAAGGGGTAGCTCAGATGGTGAGAGGGTTGCCCAAAGCTTTTAGACAGCAGCGGCTGTATTCGTGTTGCGTACTTATCTCTTATTTGGTTGACTGAATATATTGATAAATAGGTTTCCCAGGGTTCCCTTTAATCCCCACTAAATTTCCTGGATATACTCTGTGCTGCCTACGGATTTAATGAGGTTTCTATCCCTTTACTCTCGTTCTGTCTTTCTGTCTCCATTCAACTTGTTATAATTCCAATTTAGAGCATTACTTGAAGTAAGGAGCTGTCAAAAAGGCATTTACCTGTTGAAACTGTTGTTGTTTCCTTCTAGTTGGCATTCCATTTGGGATTTGCCTTACTCGCTTCACTTGTCCCTTTTCGCCCATTGCATTCGTCTTTGTCTTTGTCTGTTTCTCCGATTTGTACCTGTCTGCTGTCTGGGGTCTGCTGCAGGTCGTGTCACGTCACTTAATATCGTGTCTCTCTCGTGAGTAGCGCGTGTCAATGAACTCGCATGCGATTTCATGCTCTTGTATGGCTTGAGCAGGCTCAAGAGGTGACTGAAGAGGGTGTGGGTGCAGCAGGAAGGTGGGGAAGATGCACCCGCGAGTGCGGGAGGTATATATAAGAATCGGAATCGTTGGCTTCAGGGGCATTTGTATACGTATTTGTATTAAATGGCGCTTTATTTTTAACGTCGCTTGCCACATTCCTTATTTGTATTTACCTTATTGTGCCTTAATAATTTGTTTACACAAACAAACAACAGAGCACTGGAGAGAGACGCTGCTCTTGTTGTTGTTGCCTCTTAAGTGTAACGCTGTCTGTGTAGTGACCCCGCCCAGTTCTCATCTCATGTCGTTGCCTGAGTTTCTTTCTTTGTTTAAAGTTCTCTGACTGTCTGGGGAAAAAGGGTTTTCGGGGCGTTTTCTTTATTTCTTTGTAATTGCTTTGATTGCTGTTTGGCTTGGATTGAAATTATCTGTTGACATTCCCCTGTAATTCTACAATATTTAATAACTCACTTTCTTTTCTTTGTTGCAGGATCCCGCTGGCATCTTTGAGCTCATCGAGGTGGTCGGCAATGGCACCTACGGTCAGGTCTACAAGGTGAGTTGGCAACTCTATCGCTATTAGCATATAAAAAAGCTGTCTGCAGCATTTGAATGTTAGCTTTTTCCAGTTTTAGCAATTTGTTTTTCCTTTATATTTCTTATAAGAGCTGAAATTGCTGCTTTCTTTATTGCTGAGGCGCACCTGGCGCAATTTGGTTACGGCACAATGCGCGCACTGTTCATGTTTGGTTCAATTTTTGGTTCGGTTCAGCCAACTGGGCGACTTCTCTTGTTGTTGTTGCTGCTGCTGCTGTTGCTCTTGTTGTTGGCCTGCAATTAGTAATCATTAGACTTTATGCTTGAATGCGTCGCAGAGTTGCCTGGCGAGATGAGTTGCAATATGTAGATACAGAAGTATCTCTAGCTGTGTATCTGTATCTGTTTCTGTTTCTGTATCTGGCTGGTTTCAGAAACAAGCTGCGTCATTTGCCACTGCTGCCGCGCCGCTGCCTTAATTAGTTGAGAACCGCTAGCCGAGGCAGAGTAACAACTTGCCACCGAAACTTCTCTTCTCACACATTAACACATTTTGCTCTCGCCTTTAGAATTTTGCCGCAGGTCCAAAGACAACAAGAGCAGAGACAGAGAGAGTGTGTGAGGGAGAGAGACAGTCCTCATCATCATCATAATAATCACATCAAAGATTTAAACCAAATGCTCGCTGTCTGTTTGTCTGACTGTCTGTCTAGAGAGAGAGGGGAAAAAACAAAAAACAATGAGGAGACTTTGTATTTAAATTGTATCTGCAAGATACAACACAATGCAGCAGAGCCGAGGAAGAGGCAGCAGCAGCAGCGGCAGCGGCAGCTACAAAAATAGACACTCTTGGGATTACCGTTAGTATTTGTTGCTGCCGCCACTGCCCCGCTCCGATGTTCTGTAATCTTCTTGGCACTTTGTGGCATGCGTTGCGCTTGGAAGGCCAACGGCAAATCCATGTCTACCCCCCTCCCTCCCATCCCCCCACTTGGATACATCTGCCTGCATCTCGCATACTTCGGCAGATTTCTGTTTTCGGGATAGTTGGAAGGAGCTTTGCAGCTGACAGTTTGATAAATATCGATAGTACGGTAGATTTACTGTCGGCACTTTTAGATATTTTAGCAGAAGTTTCTCAAAAGAAAGAAAGAAGATTCTTTCGTAAAGTTTAAAGTTTTACTGTCGTACACAATGATTTGTTATCGATAACAATGATTAAACTTTTGAAACCCCTAGGAAACAAAGAAAATAACATTTTAGTCACGGAAAAAGAACATCGTGATTTGCTTGTGATGTTATTTACGCCTGTTATCGATATCGATAGTTTAATATAGAAAAAATAAAGTAAGAAAATACTTTTTTAAATTATTCTGAAATGCAAGAAATAAGAGCTTATTAAAATCTTAATTATACCTTATTCCACTGTCAAATACATTTTATTATTATCGATAACGATAATGAAACTGTTGTGATAGTTCTGAAAAAGTTTGGAAATAATGAAAATATCTTTTATAAATTTGTTATCAATAACGATTGCTCAACTTCAAAACTTTTCTAAAACCAGGGGGGGGGTAAGTAAGAGAAGACATTTTTCCAAGTTTGATTTCTAACGAATTTTCGATCGTTTTTTCAATTGTGAAATTGTGAATTTACACAAATAAATATAATAAATAACAGTACACGCATTTAATCTACTCAATTGTCAACATTCACGAATTTCAATTTGAAAAGTGTCAATATTTTCATTATATCTCTCAATGTGGCATGCGTCATACACACTCGAATCTCTCACTCAGCTTAGAAATGCGGTCAATTTGCAAAAGGAAAAAAAAACCACTAAATTATGTGGAGAAAAAAACCGCAGAAACAGCAGCAACCCACGTCGATGTTACGCCTCCTGGCCGGGCGAACTGGGCGACCTCATTCGTTGTTGTTGTTACCACGCTGAGTTGCAAGTGGCACGTGGTAACTGAAATTATGCGAAGCAACAACAACAATGCAGGCGTGTTTTCTATTTTCGCCACAAATGTGTTGAATTGTGCCCACTGTGCGGCAACTTGTTTCCGTGCTCTGTGCCGGGCCATTAAGTAGTTCATTACACTGTCCAACACACACACAGAGACGAATACTTATCCACAGAGAGTTTGTCACTCGCGCTGTGCATGGGTGTGTGTGTGTGTGTGTGTGTGTGTGTGTGTGTGTGTGTAAAATTAGCATGAGTAATACGCGGAGATGCTTTGTGAGTCTGCTGGGGCTGCATGTGACTTGTCCAAGTTGTCGCCAGAGCTAGAACGCAGCGCAGAGTAACGGACTTATGTCAGTGTGTGTGTATGCGTGTGTTGGTGTGTGGTGTGTTGGTATGATTATCGTTCTTATTGGACTCGTTGTCGTTGTTGTTGCTGTTGTCCACTTGTTGGCTCAGCTCGTTTGCTTTGCGCTTGGCGAGTGTCTCATTTCTTGGGCATTTGCTGGATTTTGGTTTTTATTAACCGGTTTAACCTGCTGTCTCCCTCTCTCTTTATCTCATTCTCCCTCTCTCCTGAGTAAAGCAATCGCATTTTAGCAGCTTATCAGAGTTTAAACGCGTCATTTGTGGCGCTTATTCATAACTTGCGAAAAAAATGAATATTTAGGTAAGTGACTTGTGACGGGGGAGTGCGAGAGGGGAGGGGTAACTACTGCGCTCCAAATTGAATACATTTAATGCTCATTTCTCGGCAAATCTTGTGACGTCATCTATCCATGAGCATTTCTACGAATTTCAACTTTCGACTCGCGTCGTTTAATGCGACTTTGATTTATGCAGCAAGGCTGAACGTCCCTCCTTCCTCTTCTACATTTTCTATAGTCTCTTGTGATTTTATATATATATATATATATATATAGCGCTTTATCAGCTAAATTTCTCGCATGTTCCTCGCTTTGCACTTCCGGCTTAGTGATAACTGGACATAAAAGGAGGAATGGGGGCGTATTAGTTGTCTGCAGATTTCAGATTTCACAGTTGAATGATTTTTGAATATGTACTGCAGATACATTCATTGTAAATAGTTGGGTATCTCAGCGCTGTGCATATTGGGTGTGTTCCGTTAACTTGTTTTCATAGCTACTGCGTTTGTAAATTGTTATTTATCATCTTGCATGAATCACAAATCCGTTCGTAACCTTTGTATTTCGCTGTTTTTTTAAACGTGCCTGAACACGTTACATGTGTTTGGATTAAAACTGCAGAACGTGTGATTTGTAGAAAGGATATTGGCATAGGAGAAACGAATAAAAGCGGAAGACAGCCTTTAAAGGTTTAACCACATTATGAAGTAAAGCAAATTACAGCCCTAATCAACCCACTTGCCCTGAACGACCTTCCCGTTATATCTAACTATCCACATAGAAATAGCTAAACTTTCACACCTTTTACTCTAATTTGTGAATTTCCGGAAATTGTCCAATTCCAATCGAAATGAAGCCGCGCATTTCGCACGACACATTTGAAAGTTTTCAATCTTAATTTATGCTTAAACAGACAATTTCGCAGAGCAACCCAACAGCAACAACAACAACGGATTCGCCAACAAGCGAGACACATTAAAAAAAGAGGCGAGTAAAAAAAACTGCATAACTTGGCAACTTCAACAATAACATTGTAAAAGCGACGGTAGCACCGCTTCTCAAGGTCGAACGCCTCCCGCTTCTCTCTACCTCCGGCCCCCTTCTCTCACTTCCTCCGCTCAACGTGCGCCACATTGACTTTCCCATCGCACTGCGTTACCGCGTTTGCTTGCTCTAGCAAAAAAAAAGAAGTTATTTTTATAGGGTATACTTAGATTTTGCGAATACATATGACAAGCAGATCAGCGATATATGATAACTATAGAAACTATCGACTTTATTTTCTTATTGTTTAAGATAAAGCGACCAAATGCGGCATATATAAAAATAACTTAGTCTATATCATGTTCTTCAAATTTCCTAAATGGCCGAATTTTATGAATAACTTATACAACTGTCATAGAAACATACGGACAAATTTTGGGATTTGTATGAGAACTGGTATTGATTATCAAGCACCCACGACTTTATTTCTTCACCTCAAATTAATTATTAAACAATAAATATACATTATAATAATCATTTGGTGCAGACTATTTAGGGTATGAGCTTGTCGTCTGTCGAGTGTAACCTTTCTTTCTTGTTTCCTCTCCACTTTTTTTTTGCGAAAGCATTCAATGCAACCCAAAATCGCATTTATTGTGTAGCTTTGGCTTTGGCTTTTTAGCTCATTTCGGCTCTTTGGTGACCGCATAGCTCTTTTTGGGGGCTGGCTCTGGCTCTGGTTGTGGCTGGGCCGGTTGCCTTGTCAATGAAAAAGTGTCAGGGCTAGAGATTTAATTAAGCGAACAGAGGGCAACAAAACAAACTTTAACAACACAGACGGCAACAACAACGAGAGCGACAGCAACAACAACAATAACAAGTGATATCAACGGCACAAAAAAGTTAGTGAACCTTTGAAAATACAATGCGAAGTAGCGCAAAGTGGGAATGACAGCCAGACAAAGCGAGAGAGACCCAACAGAGACAATGAGCGAGAGCTGGCAGAGAGACAAAAAGAGTAAATAAATCTCTGAGAGGGAGAAACCTGAGAGAGCCAGTGTTGGTTAATAATTAGGACTTTTTTCTGTTAGAGAGCTCGTAGGTGCACTCGAAAACACTCAGATTGATCCACTTTTATTTCTATTTTGGCCAAATTCAGTAAGCAGTATTTCAATGAACATGTGTGTGCTACATATTCGAAGTCAAAACATGCGAGTTTGTATGAGATATTTAGAAAAAAACGGAAAGTATCTTGAAACGAATGCACTCTATTTTCAGGGGATGAAAGAAAGAGAAAGAAACTCAGCTTTTTATTGAACTTCTGTTGATTTATCTTCAAGTCAAATTGTTAATATATCTTTCTTTCATAGATTATTCTCTTTCTATGCAACAGTCTATTGGGGTTCTTCTCTGCCTTTAACCCATATATGTATTTATCTGTCAATTGGGCATTCTTCTTTATCAATGTATATATGGTATTTACTCTTCCAACTCTCTGCTATCTATATCAACCTATTCATCAATACATAACCTTAGCTATGGATCTGTATCTGTCTACATTATGGGTTATGGGGGAGATATACACGTATGTATCTCTCTCTCTCTCTCTCACTATAACATTTTCTTCATTTCTCTGTAGCTTTCTTTGCCTTCGCAATCCCTCTGCCCTTGATGCTCCTACAATATGCGCCAGTTTATCTGTATCTTTCGCCTTATGCTCCCCCGTGTCAATGACTCATTTCAAATGTTGTTTACAACAAATAAGAATTCGCCTGGCAATTAGTTTCTGGCTCTGCGCTTCGTTCGGGGCTTTAGTTGAGTTTTTTCTTTAAGTGTCATTTACTGAGTTTACGACACTGAGCCAAATGGGGGCCGCTTGTGGCACCGCATAAAGCCCACGACCAGGAGAAGTTGGTCGTACTCTCTGTCGTCTAATTGCAATTTTGCTTTGGTTGATTTCAATTTAAAATTTTACGAGGCTGCCTCTTATTGTTGTTTTTGTATTTCGTATTTCGTGTTTTGTGTTTGTCTTTTGTTTCTTATTTTTCTGTTTTTTGTGTACTTCTGTTTCCTGCTTGATTTGTTTATTGCCTTTAATGTGTTTCGCCTGTTTCTTTGAGAGGCGTTTTATTGGCTGCGCCTGCAGTTTCTGTTCGTGCTCGCTCCCCTTCTCCCCTTTCCTCCCCCGCCTTGTCTTCATGTTCTCTTCAAACTCTACACCTACCATGCCGCCAGTCAGTGAGCTCTTTCCGTTGGTCTCTCGAATGAAGTCGTAAATAAAAGCTTTACACGCTCGTTCTTTTGTTCTCCTCTCTCTCTCTGTCTCGCTCTCCTTCTTACACACACTCATAAAGTGAACTATGCGTGTGTCTCTCCGTCTGTCGCTTATATTGCCAGTAATTGGGTCAAAGTTCGCATCTATGTTTGGGGAACGTCAATTAAACGGGGGTCTTTGCTCTCCGTACTCTTTTAATTTCGGACAGACAACTCTCTGTCTCTGCGTAGGCGAAAGGAACTCTCGCAGTCTGCAAGTCAAGTGGATAAGTCGCAGGGCGAAGAAAGGTCGATGCTTGTGAGAAAGAAAGTCGGCACTTGCATGATAAATGATCCCAAAACATTCTGAAGCTCAATAGATACGATTGCATACGCACTCTTATGGTAATTATATTCTGTAAATAGATTGTAGATGCTTGCTCTGGAAATACTATCGTAGGCGATAGTTTCGTAAGTTTTCTATCGATATTTACCATATATACTTTTATATAAGGATTACCGTGCGAGTTTTAGTACAGAAATAGTTGCTATTTATAGTGATTTACCTCAGAGGAACAAAGAATACAAAGATACAAAGAATACATATGTATGAATGTGTATAAATATTTGCATATGGATTACTCAGGAAGTTGTAGCACTCTATCGATAGTTTCGCAACTCAAATTGCACAACTCAACTAGATGTCATACTATATAATCAATGTATATCTCCAACTCATGTCCCTCTGTTAACACCAATTTGTTGCGCGTTCGAGTTGCGATAACTTTGCCGATAAGCTGTCGCTGCAAGTCATCGATTGTTGTTGCTCTGCTCAAGGTTGTCATTGTGTGGTGAACAAACACACGCAAAGCTATTCGAATAATTCCAGATTAAATATGCAAACTCGCAGCTGGCCGCGCAAGAGAGAAAAGGAGAGAGAGGGAGGGAGAAAGATGAATGCATGCTCAAAGCGTTGATTTTATGATTAGCTTTGATCTTTTTGTTGTTTTTTGTTTGCTTCTCTTTTTCTTTAGGACATTTAGCATTTTCGGTTTGTTTCCCTTTTTTTTCTTTTTCTTTTTCCCTCGCAGCACAATTAATTTATGAGTGAAAGTTTCCATTGGATTTTTCTTGTTTTCTCGTGTTTTTGCATGCACACGCACGCTTTTGGCAGAGTGACGACAATGCGCCGCCTTTGTTGGGGGTTGCTGCTGCTGGCCCGGGTCGGGTTAGACTTATCTAAGTGATGGTCCCTTATCTGCATATTGGTTTACAATGCTGCATGCCACAAGCGACCACAAATTCGCCGCGACAAATGCCGCATAATGTGCTTTATTATACATCATAATAAACTCGTTGAGTGCCATGTAATTGGGCGACAATGACGAGGAAGATGGAACGGAATCGTCGCTCATGATAAATACCAATCCCGAACCAGTTGTTGTTGTTGTTGTTGTTGTTGACCCGCAGTTAAGAAGCAAACTTGGCTACCCTTAGAACGATTGAATTTCGATTTGAGTTTTCCGACAGGCTTAATTTACTTAATTTCTTTTCGCTTACTCTCTCAATTAATTAATTCTTGATGTGAGAGCGGAAGTTGCTGACAAAGTGGTGACGTCACGCGTGAACTTGGAACCTCAAGGCGCAAGGGCAAACAAATCGAATAAATATAAACACACAAATTATCAGTTTGACACAATTTGCACCTACTTATCGCGAAAATATACGGTTCAGCCTTGCTAAGACGAACTGTGAATGAAGTGTAGATAACTTCTGGAATAAATTATAAGAGATTCAAGAAAATTGGATTGTAAAATAAAATAATATCAATAGTAATCGAATCTATTTCCGACAGGTTACTGTAAACATTCATAAAATGACACAGGAACCTTTATATTTATATATTTATAAAAATAGTTGAATCAACAATTAAAATAGCTTCAATGAGTCAAAGGCAACTGATAACAAATTGTGCTTCATTGATAAACCAAAAAAGTATCTGCCATATGATTGTATATAGTTTATTGATAAAAAATAAAGGAAACTTAAATTTACAATTTCATTTGCTAATTTCTTTGTTTGAAACATAAAATCTTAAGGGTCTTAAGGGTTTTCCTTTAACTTAAGTGGAAAATTGAACAAGCTCTTCTGCTTTTCTTAGTTTGCGAAATACTTTACGAAGGCTCTTCTGATGTCGGTAAACACTTTCGAAAATGGATTGGCTGTCGAACTAAAGGAAGAACATCAAACGAATTTCACTAACTAGGTTAACCAGGTGTCAGGTGACTGAAGGGCTGTGGGGGGTAGGCACTTGAGTGAGGTTATGATGGGTGTGGTGAATTGCCAATAAGGCTTGTTCCGCACACCACATGTGACTGAGTTGAGTGCTCTGACAGCAGACAGAGGAACGTAGGCACTTTTCACAATATAAATATAATATGGTTTTATCAAAGAAAAAAGAGCGAAGAAGAAAGGGAGAGAAGACAGACAGCTGTTGACTTAAATCAAGAGTCTTGGGTAATGCATGATTCATGTGGTTATTCACAGCATGTGCAGCAGTTTCTATTTCGAGTTATCAAATTTGAGGGGGTTCTCAGAAAGATCTTTATGGATCGAAAACAGAACTTGTCAGAGTCCAGCATACATCAAAAATGTGACTCTATTTATAGAGTATCTTTCAGTCGAGTCAACTGCTGATTTCTCCTTTATTCATTTATAAGCTGTGCTTTTATTTGCCAAGCTGCATGCAGTGCATCAATTTAAGGTAAAAGATGTGGTGTAGATAGGGGCGTGGCACTTTACACACACACTTTACCACAACATAGTTCAATTGTTGTGGCCACATGAAAGGAATGCGTTCCAGTCTTCGGAGTTTTCGACAAAAAGATTTTGTTTTCTGGGTTAATTAACGTAGCCAGTTACAGGTATTGTTACGTTGATTGATGCTCTATAGCCGCTTAGACTGAATCATCTAATCGCATTTGGCAATATTTCCAGTTTGCTTTTACTTCTGTCTTACACATTGCTCACCCAACTTAGTTGGAATTCATTTATGATTCTTGTTTGACCGAGATTTGCATAGTCAATCTCGGCAAGCCCGTCATCGTGTAGAGTGACAAGGGGTGAAGGTAAAAGCATTTTAGCTTTTAGCTCTTGACTGCATTTTAGCTGCTGCTGTTCCGCTTATGTCACCAGCGTCAGTCGTGATGTTTTTCTCAGTTTTTGTTGTTGTTATCACTGTTACATTTTGTGCAATGTTTTTAGTAATATCATGTACCATGTAGAACCAATAAATGCATTCATTAAATAAATACCCTGCAGGATAATTATGTCTAGGTTATAATTAAGCAACCCAAATTATTAGAGCTGGAGAAACATCGATGTTACATCGATATACATCGATGTTTCTCCAGCTCTACAAATTATCTATTCCAAATGTGCATTACGAGACTATTACATCTACAAAATATTATTCACTCGTAGACACAAGTATATATATTGTAAAATTTATACTACCATTAATATATTTTCCTCTGATGCGGAGTGCAGACTTTGCCAAGAGATCAACGAAACTTCCAAGCGAATTCTGTGTGTTTGCTCAGTCTTGGTGTGGACAAGGAGGAATCATCAGCAAATAAATACCGCATTCCCTGCACAGATTGCTAACTCCTCGACGAAGGAACTGCTCTGTTTCATAAGGGACGGGGAACAACTTTTGTCTTCTTTAGGGAGGGAACTTTCAGGTCCAAAAAATCGCCTCTAATCGCCTTGCCTTCCGTGGGAGATTCCCTTGTACAAATAATTAGAAAAATATTGCTTTTAAAGGCTATAATATAGTAGAGCATACTTATTCTATACTGTTAAGAATTCTCTCACATCTTACGACCTTTACCTTAACTCTTCACTTAATACTTTCCAAAGGGTTTTATTTTGTTGTAGCAGAATAAAACCCTTTGGTGGAGTATAAATATTACGCGACTACGATCGTTTGTACATTGTACACATACCATATATCAGTATTGTCTCTGTCTCTGCTTACAGAAAATGTGCAATGTGCGTGTTTTTTGACGTTTTTCTTCTGTTTTGCTTTATTGTCGTTGCATTTTTTCGTCAAGTTGTTGTTGTTTTTTATTGTGCTTCTTCTGTCTCGGTGCTTTTCTGATTTTTCATTTTTCACGCCCCAAGCATATTGTGAGCATTGTGTATCCGTCAGATACACGGAGACGTGTAGATACTTGTACTGAAACTGAATACTTGATATGGCAGGGGAGGACGAGGAGGAACAGGGAGGGGCAAACTTCTGCATAGGTAGGCAAACCCCAATTGGACAGCTGCTGTCGAGAGTGAGAGAGACTCCGATACGGTTCCATTGTTGACTTTACCTTTAAAACATTTTCGTTTTTGTTTTTGTTTTCATCACACACATTTCCAAATATTTTACGTATTCAGCAGTTTCTGCTTCTGCTTCTTCTTCTTCTTCTAGTCGCTTTATATGGCAAAGGCTTGTCGCCGTCGACGTCGTCGTCGTCGTTGCTGTCGTTGCTGTGTGGTTTCTGTTTATTTGTTTATTGGATTGTTTAGCTCTATTTGCTCTGAAGCGAGCCGAGAGTGAGTGTACGAACGTGTGTATGTGTGTGAATGACTGAGTGAGTGCTGAGTGCTGCGAGTGATTCACAAATATTTTTCTTTGTATTTTTTATTGCTGCAATCGCGCCTCGCTGGGCTCTGGCGAATCGATTTCACTTGAGGTTGCAATTGCTAACTGGTAACTAGCAACTGGATACGATACGATCCGATCCGACAATGATGATCCATAACTGGTTGCACCTGCCTGCCAGCTAGATGCCATGGCCAATCGCTTCGGCTTCCCTTCCTCCCTCCCCTTTTCTCCTTCTGCTTCTCTGAAGCTTGGCAAATTTATAATCAGTTTTCGAATCCATTAGTGCATGTCATTAATTTGCATAAAATCTGCACAATTTTTCACAGTCAACCGTTAGAATATGACAACGACAACGAACACGATGATGATGATGATGTTGATGGCGGCCCAGAAGAAGAGAGTTCTTGGGGGGAGGGGGAATAGTTGCTTAATAGCCTTTTGATAGGATCTGCCAGAGTAAACGGCCTGCCAGCTAATCAATAAAACCAACGGGCAACCGCCTAGCTCCCCCTAACTATCAACAGCTTCGCAGCTTCCCATGACTTGCTCTGGAAAACTGAAAACTGTTATCATCGTCATCTTCTATCGTCAGTCAGTTGATTTATTAAAAGGCTTATGGGGCGCAGTGGCTGCTTGGACAGCTTGTCTAGTGGCTGCAATTAAAACTGTATTAAATGCAAAATGACTTTTACAGCGCGAAGAAGATGATTCCCTCTTACTCCTCCTCCAGGCAACTGAACCGGTTGTGCAGCACAGCTCAATCTTTAAGCTTACCTCTTGTATCAATTTATGATTCTGATTCCTGAGCATTGACAGCCTATTAAAGTTTATTTTATGACTTATTGACTGACTCGAGATGGATGGGGAAAGCATTCGTGTCACGTTACAATTCAATTTGAGAGGTTTTTGTGAAGAAAAAATGAAAAACTCAGCTCTAAATGATTGACGAAACTGAACTAGTTAGTCGGGTTCGCTGTTAATTGTTTGACTACATTTTTAATGATCTACGAAGTGAGTAGATCTTGTGATAATGCGGTTAGCTGTCACTGGGAACTGTATACTGTCACAGTTTTGGTTTATACATATAAATAAGATATCTCTATTTGGGAAAATACGCGTATAAGACAGTAAAGATATCTTTGTAGCTAGATATTCTACGGACAGACTTTGTCTTCTCGGTTTTTCAATAGGTTGTTTTGCAGGTTACATTGGTAAAAATGCACATAACTTAGTAAAGTTTTCATTAAGATTTCCATATTTGATTCTACCTCTATGTTCTTTCTACGTATTTCCGATAAGAGTTTTCCCCCTGTTATGCTTGGTTCTCATTGCTTTATCATTGCTTGTTGTTTACTGGAGAATTCCTTCGAGTATGACGCATTTTATTGACGTCGCTTGTCTCATGGTCAATATTTCGCCATGAAGTGCGTTCTGTTTCGCGTTCAAGATCAGTCAGACATCTTTTTAATCATTCCATGCAGTTTGCCAATTGAAACTGTGCACTGATAAGACCCCACGAGATGCTTACTAATACATCTTCTTTCATGATCTTTGCAGGGTCGCCATACGAAAACTGGTCAGTTGGCTGCCATAAAGGTGATGGATGTCACCGAGGATGAGGAGGAGGAAATAAAGCTAGAGATCAATGTGCTTAAGAAATACTCGAATCATCGCAACATTGCCACCTACTATGGGGCGTTCATTAAGAAGTCGCCACCGGGAAAGGATGATCAGCTCTGGCTGGTTATGGAATACTGTGGTGCTGGCTCTGTCACTGATCTGGTCAAGTCCACAAAGGGTCAAAGTCTCAAAGAGGAATGGATTGCATACATATGCCGCGAGATCTTGCGCGGCCTGAGCTATTTGCATTGCAACAAAGTCATTCATCGTGACATCAAGGGTCAGAATGTGCTGCTCACAGACAATGCTGAGGTGAAACTGGTCGATTTCGGCGTCTCGGCGCAGCTGGATCGCACGATAGGGCGGCGCAACACGTTTATTGGTGAGTAAGACCAAAGAGAAAGAGGAGAGTGTGGATTGGGAATCTGGAATGTGAGTCATACTCCATACTCAACGTTTGTCTTGCACAGGTACTCCCTATTGGATGGCACCTGAGGTCATTGCTTGCGATGAGAATCCAGATGCCACATACGACAATCGTTCAGATCTGTGGTCCCTGGGCATCACTGCCCTGGAGATGGCTGAGTCACAGCCGCCGCTCTGCGATTTGCATCCGATGCGTGCGCTTTTCTTGATTCCACGCAATCCGCCGCCGCGTCTCAAGTCCAAGAAATGGTCCAAGAAGTTCCATGGCTTCATTGACACGGTGCTAGGTGAGTCAGAGTCAGAGATGTGTGACACTAAGTAGATTATGGTAACCTTGCTGCCTTATCGTTCACAGTGAAGGACTATCATCAGCGGCCTTACACTGAGAACCTGCTGAAGCATGCGTTCATCAAGGATCAGCCGACAGATCGACAGGTGCGCATACAGCTCAAGGACCACATTGATCGCTGCAAGAAGCGCAAGCAGGAGAAGGAACGCGAAGATTATCGTTACTCTGGCTCGGACAACGATGACGACGAGCCGCAGCTGGCCGGCGAGCCGAGCTCGATCATACAGGCACCTGGTGGTGATACCTTGCGTCGCAACTTCCAGCAGATCCAGGAAGGTCGTTTGGCCGCCGAGCAGCAGCAACACCATCAGATGCTCGCCCAGGCTCAGGCACAGGCTGCCGCTGTACACGCTGCCGCCCAGGCCCAGTTGCATCAGCAGCAGCAGCAACAACAACAGCAGGCCGCAGCGGCTGCAGCAGCAGCTGCGCATGCCGCACAGCAGGCACAAGTGGCGCAACAGCAACAGCAGCAGCAACAACAGCAGGCACAGGCCCAGCAGCCACAGGCGAATCGTCAACAGAAACCGCCATCGGTTAGTTTCGAATCATCAGTTGTTCTGCTTCTTCTTTCAGTTTATTAAGTTGTTTCTGTTTTCGTATCTTTGCAGCGTCAGCAGATCGAGGAGCCGGGTCCACCGGCACGGCCACAATTGCCGCAGCGCTTGATTGTGGTGCCAGATCCACCGCACGCCAATCGACCATTGCCACCGACACCGAAGTGCGGCGAGCCAGCGGGCCAGACGCCACAGCAGCAGCAGCGCAGTTCGCAGAACAACTTCAAGCCATCGGTGCGTATAAGTTATAGAAAAGAGGTTAGATCTGCCCAGTTTGTAAAACGGAAAGAAGAACTAATAATGTTGCCTAGAAACTCCATAGAGAAACAGTTTGAAATGATAGTTAATAAAGGAAGAACTAACTGTAAATGTATTATCTGATATTCAGTTTGCTATTAAGTTGCAAAATAATATTGACAAAGCTGTTAGAGATTAGTTAATTAATCCTTTTGAAAATGGTTCCAAAGTTAAGAATCCCTTGAGCAAACTTACTTAACCGATTCCTCGCCAAATAGTTACTTATTCTCCCAAAGCTCTTTACTGTTGCTGTTTTTAATTTGAACCTCCCCCTCTGTAAACATCATGTGTGAAAAGATATATTCGATTTTGCATTTAAATTTGATTTTCAAACTTCTCTTTTATTTTCATGTTTTGTGCGCCTACCATATATAACATATAACATATGCCAATATGCCTATATAAAACCCATGTTAAATCTATATCGACCTTATGATTTCGCTCATATCTGTGTGCGTGTGTGTGACTTACTACATCATCCCGTTGCGTCGAATATATCCCACCACAACCAACGTATAATTTGCTCCAAAACACACACTAAAAACTGTTAAACTGAAAAACTGAATAATCCAAAACACTCAACTCAACTCGACAAACAATCATACAACAGTTACCACCAAGGAGACCTGAGGTATGTTTTATCATTTTCAGTTGTAGCTCGTGCTCGCTCGCTCCTCTCTTGCGCTCTATCTCTCTCTCTCTCCTTATTTTTTCTTTATATGTATATTGTGTATCCATCTTTCTCATACTGTCTCTCTGTATACGTATGTGTATTTTATGCTTGATTTACGAATTTTGTACAACATGTAACCCTCCGTTTTGGAACCTATAAATATCGAAATTCAAATGCTAAAAACGTAATACCTGCTGGAGGTACACATGCCACAGAACACACAAACACTACCTGGAGACTTCGTCGAAGCTCCTCCTCTACTGTAACCACTTTCAATGCACGTGCCCACTAATCCACGGGAAAACAAACCCGAACAACACTTTCGATTTCCCATATGCGTATGCAACTAACCCGAAAATATAAATTACCTAAATGTGCCTTGCCTAGTTCGTTCTATAAATAAGGCGGCACTTCGATCGATGTGTGATCGGTGCGTTTGTAACCGGAGAACTTCCAACTAACCCCGCCGCGTTTAATAGATAAAAAGAAAACCTAACCGAGCTTTCTCTAATGTTTGGCCCTGTTTGTTATTTATCTATCTCTCTATCTATAAGAAGTGAAAGGTGCAAACCAGTCTAATGCTCTCTTACTTTTCGTTCCACCCTCCCCAATCGATACAATCGAATCGAATTTGCCCCCCCCGATCCGAAACTACAACTTCAAATACAACAACAACTGTGGTACCACGTGCAACACAAAACACACACACCAACACGCACACACACACACCAATACAATACACTACACAACACACTACACGAAAATCCTCCGTGTGCATTCCGAAAACAAAATACTTGACCCGAAAATCAAAAATCTATCTGTAAAATACAAAAACGTAGGATCATTTGGATGTGTTAGCAGCACAATTAAATGAATTGGGCGTGGTCTCCTCCCAACAGCCGCAACCGCAGACAGCTGGATCCGGAACCGGAGCTGGACAGCAGCAGCAACTGGCACAGCCAGAGGCGCCACCACGCAACAATCGCCAGTCTGGTGCAGCCTCAGGCAATGGAGCCATCTGTGTGTCGGCCTCGTCATCCAAGCCGGCCGCGGCACTGCCACAGCAGTCGAACAATCATCTGGGACAGCCGGTGAATCCATTGGATCCACTCGACAGCAGCGACTCGGACAGCGAGCCCGATGAGCCCAACGATCGGGCACGCAATGATGGCACTCTCCTCGCCAGCGATCCGCCCAAGCCGCTGTAAGTATTCGATGTCTCCCACCTATTCTTCCTTTGGAAACCTCTCGAAAAACATGACATAACTCAAAACGGAAGGTTGGCAGATTTGCACAGTACAAGATAAAGTACATATAGCGTGGTATATAGAAAGCAAAGGTTGTTTGCATATCACATGCTTTTGTTGGGAACGTTTCGTTGCTTTATATGATTCTCTTTATGAATTAGGTCGAGCCATATATACCTTTTATATATTGAAAGCAATAAAAGAGGGTTCCGTAAAAAGAATCATAAACCAAGCAAAAGATACTGTTAGGTTTCTTTTGACATGATTTGATTCTTTTTATAGGGTAGGTGGAACCATAACTTTCGGTATTTTACCGATATTTTGCAGGTTGTTACAAAAAAAGGTCATAAAGTCACACAAATGATCCTTCAAAGATCTTCAAATATATTTATAAATATGTTATTTTATAAGGTTCCCAAAACTACCAACAAAAAGAGAATCGTATAGACCATACGTATATTCCCTGTAGAGTTATTTTCCATATTGCATTTAACACTCAACGTTTTCTTTCAACTTTCTCTCTCACCCTATTTATCGATTTGATTATCCACCCACAATCCTCACATTATTTTTGAAATGCCGCCCCGTTTTTTGCGTATTGCCTTTGCTTTTCGTTCCGTTTTTTGCGTTTGCTTGGATTTTGTTTTGTTCAGACCCGAATTTTCATATAGACCCGGCCTGGGACCCGTCTCTGAGGATCCAACAACAACAACGACAACACCGCTCACCCACGGCAGCGGTGGGCCACCTAACCGACCATTGCCACCCACGCCCGATGACGATGATCAGGCTGGCGATCGTACGTTGATAATGAAACGCGTAAGTACCCAATCATATTGCATAGTACATATTCTCTTCCATCTGATAACTATACTTTAGTTTCTTTTAGTACTTATCTTATTTAAGTTTGAGATTTTTTAGTTTTCTCTCTCTCTGTCATTGAGATGATTTTCGCAGTGAAGTTTTCTAGTTTTATTTCCTACTACTCAGGCAGCTGTACAAACTGTAATTAGCTTGTTGTAGGGTTAAAGGTAACAAAGTCTTAAAAGTTTATTAAAGATATACCTAAAAAAACAATTAAAATCGAATTAATAATTAATAACTACTTAATTAAGTCAACAGAACAACAAATACTGCGGCTGGTTGTGGTACTATTTAGACAACTTAGCAGCGATTTATCTTAAATTTATCTAAGTATTAACCAAACCAATTTGCAGAACTAGTTCTAGTTTTAACTTTACGAATTTCTCTACTAAATACTTAATTTGATTATAGTTTCTGTTCAAGATCAGTATGAAACTTTTTCGTGAATTTCTTATGTACAAATTTTTATATGACTTCGACTTCGTCTTCCCCCTATATGATTATTTTTGATTTCAAAATATTGTCTATTTCGATTAAGTCTTTCAAAAATATCACACGCACTGGTGCACAGAATGTTTACACGGTCAATATACCCAATTTTAAACTAAATAATACTATCGATAGCAGAAAATATTATGTATCGATGATTCATCGAATGTATGTTATGTTATCGTTGATACTAGAAGAACATAATCGATAGCGGTTAACTTTATGTATCGATGTATGTAAAGTTTTTATTTGCACATATTGATAACGGTAAACTTTATCGATAGTCAATTGAATTGATACCAGATCTATTGTATATAAAGACACAATTTGAATATCATAAGTACAGTGCATCCAACTGTTTTTTCGACGGCACTTGACATGATATGATATGATATGATACTACAATATTTACCATCTATGTATGTAAACACCTCTCTGCACCCGAGTGCATTATCCACCCTCACCAAACAGACACCAATACAAATACCCATTACCTATACTTATCGATATTACATATGCCCATATGGAATGTAATGCAATGAGAGAATTCATGAAAAACTTTCCATGCTACTATCGTATTTATCTCTGGGCGTAGAATGAAAGAAGAAACTGTAAAAACGAAACAGAAACAGAATTTATCATATAATGTAGAAACGTAATGCAAGCTGACACAAAAACCTAACAACAAATTCTTCTCTTGCGTTGCTACTTACAACATCATCTACAACAACTACAACAACAACAACTGTCCCCCTACAACCACAACAACAACAACTCCAACTCGAACTCTCCAACTGTAAACAGAAATTAGAACAAAACATAAATCGCTTACAAAAATCGGCTTCCACCTCGCACGCGTCGAAGCCGCGAGGCGACGAAGCGAAACTCTTGCGTGACTGGGACTTTGATAAGTTCTTTGGCGGCACAGCCAACGCCAACGCCAGCGGCGGCAGCAGCAGCGGCAGTGGCAGCGGTGGCAGCACCACGGCCAGCCTCAGTCGCAGCTCCTACCTGAGCACACTGAAGGTGGAGGCGAAGCTGCAGCGGGCCAGTGTCGCCGAGGCCATTGCTCGTCCCGTGCCAAAAGGCTATCAGCCGCTCAAGGGCGCCAGCTCCACGGCCGCCATCATTGCCAAAGAGCGCAGCAGTAGCAGCGCCGCGACGCAACAGCAACAGCAGCATAAGCAGCCGCTGCAGCACAAGCGTCAGGAATCCGATTCGAAGCTGCCGAGCTTTGTGCGCGGCTTTAGGCGTGAAAATTCCGACTTTTTCCCGTTAACTAAACGACATTCTGTCGCGCTGAGCAGCGGCAGCGGCAGCAGCAGCTCTGCCAGCGGCGGCAATGCAAATGCAGCGCAGCTGCAGTCGCCGTCGCTCGTTCAGGCGCAGCGCGCCAGTGCCATGTACCAAAGGAACAGTATTTACAACAGCGGCAGCAACAACAGCACCAACACCAAGGAGAATAATGCTGCAGCTCTGCGGAAAAGCAAAAACACAACAACAGCAACACCAACAACGGCAGCAGCAACAACTAAAGCAGCCGCAGCAGCAGCGCCAACAAAGTCCAGTTGGGCCAATTTAGATTTTCTGCGTCCGCGTCGCGAAAAGACTGAGTCTGTCATTGTGCTGCAGAATGCAGCAGCGCGTGCGCAGCAGCAACAGCAACAACAACAACAGCAGCACCAACAGCCACAGCAACAACAACAACAACAACAGCTACAGCAGCAGCAGGTAAACGTTCTCAGCCCGCACGCATTCAAAGAAATCAAACGAACAATGGCAACAGATGAGAAACCAATTAAACAATCGTTCATTATTGTGTTTTGTCTTGGCGCCAGAAACGTAAACCAAACCAAACTACTTGAAAGCAAAACAAAAACAAAAAAAAAACAAAAATCTAAAACTAGCGTAATGCAAATCAAATTTACCATTTGGCTAGAAAAATCCCATAATCACCAACACACAACACCAACACACACACATCCACACGCATCACGCTCTCTCTCTTTCGCATTCTCCTTGTACTATTTCTGCGCTCTTTCTCTTTGTTCTCTCGCATTGGCAACCACATAACAGCATTCTGTTAATAACTTTGAACTAACAGTGTGTGTCCCATAGTGCTGACGATGACGATGACTGCCTATCGAATTTGCATTGCGCTGCGTGTTTCCCCATTTTCTTGCTTTCTCTCACATTTTGACCTTGCCCACGCATGTTTGCATTCGTATTTGCATTTATTAATCAGATAACATACAAAATAATTCCATAGTCTGTTGCTCTCGAAATAAACATTAATAATAATAGGACTCATACTTATATATAATAAATATGTATGTAAATTGTAAAAGTGCTTTAGCAGTTGGCTTGAAAGTCACTAATGGAAAACTAATGCTTGATTTATAACCATTTTAACACTGTACATAAAGAGATAATTGGTAGTTGGTGAAATCTAAGTATCAATAACTGTATTTTACCATCGCGTGTATATAATTCATGAATCATACCCAAGCAAAACTATCGAATGCTAATGAGATGCAAATATAAAAAAAAAAAGCGCTAAGCTTTGAATGTTTTCAGGCTTATCATGTAAGCTTATCTGCGGTACATGTAAATAATTTCATTAATTCATGGTTGAGTTCAAATATGGTACGAGGATACAAAGAAATGAAATTGGGGAACTTGCAACTATCAAATCAAGATTTAATTATTAAATCGCGATATTAGGAAGACATTAGGAAGAAGATATAGTCCTGTAGTTATAAGCAGCAGTAAAACCTAATGTGATTCTTTAAAAATGTTTACTCTTCCATTTATTTTCGTATCAGATATGGTAAAGAAATTCTAAATAGTTTATATTTGTGCTAAATTGTTCATGTTATTCAGCTTTGGCAAGTATATTTTATTGCAAATCGATCTGTGATGTAAAAAGTTGATTGGTTTGGTTAGCCTAATGATGCTTGCAACTTGAGTAACGATTTGCCTGTCTGCTGATCAAAGCTGTGTATTCTCTGAGAATTCTCCCGAGATTGCGCTGAGTTAAACTAGTTTTGAGTTGAAAGCTGCAATGATTCTACAAAAGAAAATCATTTAAATGTTTAGTACATAAGCTGTTATGTTTGTAAAGCGTCCTACAGAGTTTTGTTGAAGGACACTCTCAGATTGTGATATTGTGTTTAAGTATCTCATTGGCATTCATTTTGCTCTCTTTCTCTTTATCACTCTCTCTTTCCCAATGACTCTTTACTTTTTGTTGTGTTATCTTTCTTACGAGCATTTATTATAACCCATTCTCTCGTTTTTAATTTCAAATTTCATTTCCAAATATATGTATGTTTTCAAATTTATTACCATCATTTAAAACTTCTTATTGTCAAATTTTCTCATGTCTTGTGCCATCTCTCTCCCTCTCTCTCTCTCTCTCTTGCTAACAGAATCGCGGTGTGGCTGGCAGCGGTGCTGGCGGAGACAACAGCGGCCTTGGCACCCCCGGAACTCGGACCAGCAGCGTTTTGCCCGATCTGCTCAGCCAGGCATCGCCGGCGACTCCACCGCGCCACGATAAATCATCCAGTGAAGAGGTGAGTAGCGCCCCAGCGAAATTAATACACGTATTTATCAATCGACTCGATATTTCATTGTGTGTTTTGTGCGTTCTCGACTCTTGCTCGAGTTGTGAGTTTCTGTTTTTTATTGTTATTTGTTTCTTAACTTTAAAACGGTCCCCCAGTTTTAGCTTTGTTGTTTGTCCCGTGCATAGTCGAGAATCTCGAGAAAATCGAACTAAAAGTCGAGCCATGCATTATGTCTGTCATTGTTTCAGTTCTTTGCCTTTTGTGGGTTGCGACTAAAATAATTAACCAACATAAGAACATAAGAAGAACCGATTATCATCACATACTCGCTTTTCGAGCACTTAACATAACAGGATTGTTGTTAACTTCTCGTAAATATACGCACAGTGGGTCAATGTATTTAACTTGTGTTCATTCAATTCAAATTTGATATGCCAAGTCGTTAAAGACCAAAATTAAAACAAGATTATTTCGATTTTCCAAATACTTCTACTGCGCATATCCTTTAAGTAAAATTTACTTCAATTTTTATGTTTTAAAGAAAATATCGAATCAAACTTCGAAATTATTTCCTAACCCTTTAAATGTAACTAATCCAAAAGAATATCTTAGCATAAACATTTTTCTTTGACGTGGAGCAAAGTTCATTATGAAGAGCGCGTAACGAAATCAAGAATATATAGTACATTAAACAGTATCAAATTGGTTGACAATTTTAATAAAATAATACAAAAATACGTACACGAAGTATGCATGAAATTCACAGCTTTTACCTGTGCATGAATTCAATTTACGGAAAACGAAAGTTTAAAGAAATATATTAAATTTAACCAAAACCAAATTAAAAACGTTACAAACAATTTCTTCTTAATTGTGCTTTGTCTTTCCGCAACGTTTGAGCTGATGGCCACTACGATAAATTCTAACAAATTACAAAATACAAATCAATCACAAACAAACCAAAATTTACAATAGTAAGTATGAAAAACAACAACTACGGCAATAGTATCCAACCAACCACCAACACTGAAATAAAACAACTCTACAAAAAGCATTTCTACATACCTCCAACAACAATGAAACTAGCCCAAATTATTTTTCTGTAAAAAATGTATTCTTTCAACAATTTCCATTACGTTCTCAATGTGTCATGTGTTAAATACAATCTTTAAACATATACTTTACTTTGTTCAGGGATACATCATTATTTTTTACTCAGCAATTTGTACAAAGTTTTGCACCAGGAATGTTTATTGATTTTAACTTATATGTCACACCACATTAATTTAAATGTGCATTATATTCACAAATGATTCATTATTCGTTGCTCGCCAACTTATTCACTGTGTTGCACTGTGCAGGCTAGCTTGCCAAACTTCTATACAGGGTGACCACACAATCATACCGATAAATATAGCATTTCAATTTAAAAATATACCAAAAACAACGAATATGATCAATTTTAATATTACATATGGTAAATTTGTAATTTTGCAATCACTGTCAATTTTCCACATCATTATGTTGATATTTAATTAAACAGCATTCATATATTAAAATCTTTAAAATATTCAAAAAGATATTCAAACTACTGCATTTACTTTTTGATCATGTTTAATACTTATTAATACTTTAATTATTAATAAGTATATTTTCATCTAATGTGGTCTTCTAAAGATATACAAAAAGTCATTGAAAATACCGAGCATGGTCACCCTGTTTCTATGAGACTTATCATTTCACAGCTGAAAGTTTAATAATTTAATTTCTACTTCATAAAAATATATTTAATGAGCCTGCAAATTTTTGTAATATTGTTAAAAACAAAATCCTCCAATCTCAATTCAATTTCTACGACCTTCTTTGGAAATGCGGCTTTTTGACTATAAATCTGTAATCATTCTTATTGTTTTTCAACACACAAACACACACATACACAATTTCAACATACGTTTAGTTACCATATTGGCCTGTGGGGAAAGACTAATCACATTTCTTTTGTTTTATTATTATTGTTAACATATTTTTCAACATCCACTCTCAGTTTTCTGTGTTCTCTACAATGCAATCTAGTTTGGCTAATGATTTTTATATATAATTGTCGCTAGCTTAAGCAGCACTTTAATTACCTACACACACACACACACACACACAAACACAAACCTTCTTGCACTGTATACATAATTACCTCCACCCCGAATCCTCGTCAGCATGTTTAATTTATTAATGAATTTTAATTTGTTGCAAACTCGAAGACTAATTACAAATTTTTCTTGCACTTTTCTATTTTCTTTTCTCTTTAATTACAAATACGAACAACCAAACCAAACCAAACCAAACCAAAACCAAAAACAATCTCAAACCAAATCAATCAATCAATCAATCAATAAAGTATCAAGCGGCCATTAGTTCATCCGTGCATTCCACGCCATCGAAATCGTTTATCGCTAGCAACAGCAGCAGCAGCGGCATCAGCAGCTGCGCCGGAACCGGCGTCGCTGTCGGCGTTGGCGGCCACGGTCATGGCGGTGGCAGCGTTGTTGGTGGTGTAATTATTAGCAGTAATAATTCACCACAGTCGACCATTTCGCTAGCCTCATCGACATCGAATTCGCGACAAAACTCGCCAAAGAATTCGATTTGTAAAACGCGTTCTTCCAGCAGTATTACTAATTTATTGCATAAATCTGCTTCTTCCTCCTCCGCGAACATTCTCCACCTGACGCCCTGTTCGTCAACCTCGAATGCCTCCATCTCTAACTTGAACTCCTCCTCCTCTCACTTGCCACCGCATGCGTACGCGCTGCAACAGAAACAACGTAGTTTCCTCACCTTTGGATTCGGTGCCGGCGGCTCGGGTCCGACACGTCGTGAGTCGACGGTCAATGTGAATGTGACGCCCACATCTCATGAGGCGTCCAATGATACCCCCGAAATACGTAAGTATAAGAAGCGCTTCAACTCGGAGATACTCTGTGCAGCGCTTTGGGGTGTCAATCTTCTGATTGGCACAGAGAATGGACTCATGCTCCTCGACCGTTCCGGACAAGGCAAGGTAAGAATCGATCATCATTTGCATTCTCATTTCACGGCGTTTTTTCATTGCATTCGTCCTAATCCGTCGTCTTCGACAGGTCTATCAGTTGATTTCGCGTCGCCGTTTCCAGCAAATGGAGGTGCTAGAGGGTCAAAACATATTGGTAACCATATCCGGCAAAAAGAATCGTGTACGTGTCTATTACTTGTCCTGGCTGAAGTCCAAGATCTTGCGCACCGATGGCCTCTCTGATGTATGTAGCGAATCAAGCGATATATCATTGGTTTTCTCTATTAAATGTCTCTATATCTTCGGTGTATATAGCAAGTGGAACGCCGCAATGGCTGGATAAATGTTGGTGATCTACAAGGTGCTGTACATTTTAAGATTGTCAAATACGAGAGGATTAAGTTCCTAGTGATCGCATTAAAAGACTCGATTGAAATTTATGCATGGGCGCCCAAACCATATCACAAATTTATGGCATTTAAGGTGCGTATAATACAACGCTCTACATATGAATGATGTGTTAATGTATTCTGTGGTCTTTGTAGAATTTCGGTGAACTGGAACATCGCCCCCTTTTGGTCGATCTCACCATTGAGGATCAGTCGAGACTGAAAGTGATCTATGGTTCTGCTGAGGGTTTCCATGCGGTTGATTTAGACTCGGCTGAAGTATACGATATATATCTTCCTAAGCATGTAGGTCACCCCTCGATATACTTACTGTGTATGTGCACTAACTGAGAATCTCAATCCCAACAGACTCAGGGTGCAATCATTCCGCATTGTATTGTGGCGCTTCCAAACTCAAATGGTATGCAACTACTGCTGTGCTACGATAATGAGGGCGTCTATGTGAACACTGCCGGTCGTGTGTCCAAGAACATTGTGCTGCAGGCAAGTGGAAGATCATATCAGATCAGATCAGTCTATATATAGACAAGATTCTAAATTGTTTTCTATCTCTCGCCTCTTTTGCAGTGGGGTGAAATGCCCACATCGGTGGCATACATAGGCACTGGTCAGATTATGGGCTGGGGCAACAAAGCAATAGAGGTGCGTACAATGGGAAGAAACATTAGTTGAGCTCTCAATTTATGAATTCTTATCCTTTCTGCAGATCCGTTCGGTCGAGAGCGGTCATCTGGATGGTGTTTTCATGCACAAGAAGGCGCAACGCTTGAAATTCCTCTGCGAGCGCAACGACAAAGTATTCTTCAGCAGTGCCAAAGGTGCTTCATCGTGTCAAATTTACTTCATGACGCTCAACAAGCCGGGCATGGCCAATTGGTAGAATCAGGTTGCCCCTGCCGCATACGCTGCAAGAAAATAAACAACAATTTCTTTCTTATTTTACAAGTTTAAAAACAACAACGGATTGAATATCTAAAGAGATCACACACACAGGACACACAACAACAGCGACAACAACAACATTAGCTCGTTTAAGTAAAAAGTGCATAATTTTTAAGTGAGACCATACTATACATAAACCACACACACTAACACACACACACACACTCGTAAACATGTGCTTATGATTCACCAGAACTACGTTTCAATTAGTAATGTGCTATGAAAAACATAAAACAAAAGCGAAAAAGAAAAGAGAAAAAGAAAAGAAAAAAGATAAAGATACTCGTCAAATTGAGTGCACAATTTTAAGCGAGCGTTAATTACTGCGGAGGAATGTATTGAAAATGCGAGAGATTTCCAGAAGCTCACTCGTCGAGGTTTTTCCAGTTAGTAGAAAAACAGTATAGAAGGCAGAATGACAAGAAAAACAAACGAAAAAGGCGGTTTTTTTGCATTAGAGATCGTACATAAAGAGAGAGATATGTATAGCGAAGTTCGCAAAAACAATTTCTATGCACACACACACACCAATACACATACACACCCACATATACACACCGCAATTTCATTACAAATGTCATTTAGAAATGTGTGCATGTTGTTTTCTACTTATTATAATTATTATTATGATTATCATTTGCCTATGAGTTAAACCTTAGTCTAAGCATGCAACGCAGCATGAGAAATAATATTGAAAGGAAAGAAGAAGACAAAGGAAACCAAGAAAAACATGCGTATAACGAAGATAATTATCGAATTGTGCGAAACATGCAATTGAATTTTCCATCAAGCAATCGCTAAATTGATTGATCTAAACGATCTATATATAATGTCTCTGTCTGCTCATTTTATATGCAAGCTAAAGGAAAAGATAAAGAAAAAGCGCCATTGTAAAAACTAAGTGATAAAAAGCAAAAGTAAATATAATAGAGAGAGCTGAGCAAATGATGTTAGAAGCAGAGCCGAAGCAACATTATGATTGACGATGATTTTGTGTATTATAAACAGAGCAACTCAATGCTAACTAAAGCTTAACTTAAATTGAAAAACACAAGAGCAACAGCAACAAGAGCAGATAGCATGCTTAACAAATTATTGAACCTACTTATGAGACAATTGATCGATAGAAAGAGAGAGAGGAAAGAGCGAACGAAAATGCGCATAAACAAAATAACATAAGCAACAAATAAAATGTATGTCATTTCGAAAAAAAGAAAAAGAAACTAACTTACCTTGATAACAAGATTGGAGGGAATTCGATGAACCTAGTTAAGCTGCATTTTTTACTGAACTTTTATACAGAACCTAAAAGAAGCGATGAAATTGAAATGAAACTCTATATACATAAAGATACGGGCTAGCATGTTAAAATTACGAAATTCAATTAATTACGTCAAAGAGATACTGAAGATATATGACATATATGTATGAGAACTCCGCTTGTGTGCTGTGAATTTCCCTTGTTTTTCTTTGTTTTCCTCGTTACATTTTCGTGTGTGAGAAGCTTTCTTTGTAAGGCTTAATTATTCAATGGCTACGTTGCAATATATATACACATTCTATAACATTATTCACGAACTACATCGGCACACAACATAAACAAAAACGAAAAAGATAACCCAACATGAAATACACATGTCAAATTATGCTAGCAAAGAATGATGAATGCTGATGATTATTATTCTTCCTTGTTTATTGTGTCGTTTCTCTAGTGCGTCCCTCCCTCCCGTCGTAAGAAAAACAATATTTAAAATATTATTTGTTTTTGTGTTAGAGATGAAAATAAATGTCCCCCATATTAAATAATGTTCTTTAAAACAAACATCAACAAAAATGCACTTAAATGCAATTAAAACCGAATTAGTAATAAAATGCTTACTTTATTTCTAAAATAAAACAAGTAAATTGAAGATGAAGAAATGAATGTAAATCTAAATGGTAAAAAAAAAATAATTATATATAATCTCAAAATAAAATTAAACAAAAAAATCAACTGCAATTCAAATTGGATTTCTCCGATGGCTGGGAACGGGGGTATTTGTTATCGATATGTATAATTGTGGCGATAACAGTTTGTGTTTACCAACACTGAAGTGACGCAAACAGCTGACGGAAAACGTGAAGTTAGCAGCGCTAGCTGTCACAACTTTGACAATTTGCGTCTCTCTTCCTCTTCTCTCTTTTCTTTTTTACCCGAGCATCGGTAGGTGTCGACTGCAATAATGAAATCGAAAAATTAAATGCCAAGACTTTATCATCGAATCAAAATAATAAACAAAATGATAACAATGAATATCGATTTAGTGCATGCGAATGATATTGTGTTGAAAAACAATCTGTGTGTGAAATAAAATGATTCTCATAAATTGCTTGTGATTTGGCAGAAGCTTAATGGTGTTTCCTCAATTGCAGAAATGGGTCGTGTAATTCGTGCACAACGTAAGGGCGCTGGCTCCGTCTTCAAGGCGCACGTCAAGAAGCGCAAGGGAGCCGCCAAGCTGCGTTCCCTGGACTTCGCCGAGCGCGCTGGCTACATTCGCGGCGTCGTTAAGGTAAGTGTTGTTGTTGTTGCGGATAGTCATTGGATGACTTGCTAAGTGAATCGTTTGTTTGGCCTTTGCAGGACATCGTCCACGATCCTGGTCGTGGCGCACCCTTGGCCGTCGTTCACTTCCGTGACCCCTACCGTTACAAGATCCGCAAGGAACTGTTCATTGCCCCCGAGGGCATGCACACCGGCCAGTTCGTGTACTGCGGTCGCAAGGCTACCCTGCAGATTGGCAACGTGATGCCACTGAGCCAGATGCCTGAGGGTACCATCATCTGCAACTTGGAGGAGAAGACCGGTGACCGTGGCCGTTTGGCGCGTACCTCTGGCAACTACGCCACCGTGATTGCCCACAACCCCGACACAAAGAAGACCCGTGTCAAGCTGCCCTCGGGCGCCAAGAAGGTTGTCCCCTCGGCCAACCGCGCCATGGTCGGCATCGTTGCCGGCGGTGGTCGTATCGACAAGCCCATCCTGAAGGCCGGTCGTGCCTACCACAAGTACAAGGTGAAGCGCAACAGCTGGCCTAAGGTGCGTGGTGTTGCCATGAACCCTGTGGAGCATCCCCACGGTGGTGGTAACCATCAACATATTGGTAAGGCCTCGACAGTCAAGCGTGGCACATCTGCCGGTCGCAAGGTCGGTCTCATTGCTGCCCGTCGTACCGGTAGGATTCGTGGTGGCAAGGGCGACTCCAAGGACAAATAAGCAGTGCGCGGTAGTCTTTGAGGAGGAGGTGGAGCAGGTTCCGTCTGAGATCAGCGTATTGTGTGTTGCGCTGTACGGTATAATTGTGCAAATGTATATGGAAATGCTGTATGCTGTCGGCATACAATTGACGCGACGGAATAAAATTTATTTCTAAACACCTGAAGTGTTAGTTATTTATTGGCCATTGCCACCAATTCTTATTGGGAGTCAAAGCGAAAATGAGTTGGATCATTTTGCCAAAAGAGTATAAAATCGAATAAAATAATAAACAAATAAACTTCGCACCAATGAAGGTAAGCACTGAACAGCTTGATTGATCAGACTCAGGACACAAATAGGTTCGTGCCTTGGAAATCAGAGCTCTGTTCACAAGAAAAACGTTGTTTTTCAACAAACAACCGCCTGTATCATAAATATCTGGCTTGTTTGATGCAAACAGCTCCTTTCTGAGTTAACAGTGGCTTCATTCACTGTTGCGGCAAGCAGTGCTGCAAACTATCGTATAAAAGTATAAGACTGCTTCAATCAATTAAACCCCTCCCATATGCAACGTGCCCACTACAAAACTAAATAAAAAACAGATATACATGTATTTAAGAAAACTATATTAAGTATTAAACTAGTTTTCAATATCACAGCGGTATAGAAAATACTTGGTATCGTGCATGAAATATCGTCCCTTTTATCGATGACACATTTCGATACATACTGTCATCTCTACCATTGGCATTCTGCCTATGCGTGCATCGCGGTTGTTGTACTTGCAGTGGGGAAAATTATAATTTTAGTTTTATTCCATTAACGTGCGGACAGAAAAATTATGGAAAGCAGCACATTCTACGAAGGATGGCTAATCAAATCGCCGCCCACAAAACGAATTTGGCGTGCTGTAAGTGAAATAGTACATAGATATGTGCCCAATAGAGCAACAATTTTTCATGTTAGCGCCGAATTAAAACAAAAATAACATGAAATGGTCATTTAAATGTGCAATTAACAAAGTTTAAGTTAACGGTAAAGAAGACAAAAGAGCAACATCAGTGGCAGCAACAGCTGTAGCAAAAATATTTAACTGTTTCTTCCGTTTCGTCTACACTGAGTCATACAAAAAAACGCACCAACCAGTGGCATTTTCATACAATTACGTTCTGTGTACATCTTCTCGCTGTGCGTGTGTGCGAACGAGACTGTGTGTGAGTGTGAGTGTGTGTGAGCAAGACTTTGTGTGTGTGTGCGATTATTATTGGTTTGTTTGTTGTGTTGTGTGTCCGATAATCATTTTTAATTTATTAATAAGCGCGCTCGACTGCGGCAGAGGCACTGTGCCTGGCTTGCATGGCTGATGATATGCGTTGTTGTTGTTGTTGTTGTTGTTGTTGTTGCTTTCGTTGCTGCTTGGCTTGAGAAAATGATTGAAATGCAAACAAGCGAAAAACCACAAACAACAACTATCGCAACTGTTGTTGTTTGTAAACTGTGAATGGGCCATGCATGCATATGTGTGTGTGTGTATGTGTGTATCTGCGTGTTGCTGCTTGGCACTTCTTGGCGTGGGAACCTTTTGCTTAAGTTTACGCTTAATTAAATGTTTGCCTTGCGTTAACCGTTAAGCGCCGCTGGTGGCGTTGCGTATTATGTTACCACAATAACACCAACAACAACAACAACTGGTGGCAGCAGCGACGTTTAATCAAATTTAGCCTCAAGTAGAAAGTAGCCCCCCAAGCGATCAACAACAAGGCACGTACATCTGTTACACACACACAAACATACATATGCACAGTATATACATATGCACAGACAGACACAGAGGGAGACAGAGAGAGAGAGAGAGACGAACTCATAAATTTCATTGCGATAAGCCACACGCAGTAAAAACAATGACGCACTTGTTGCCCAGTCGATCCCTATATAGGGGTTATATGTGCGTACATGCATACATACTTACATACATGTACCTCCTATATGCAGATACATTGGTTGTGTGCGTGTGTGTGTTGGTTGTTTTCATTATGCGCCTCAAGAATATTGACTGCGTATCGTCTTTCTCCACAGGCTGCCAATTTTTCCATACTTTGTTTGTTTGTGTTTGTTTGCATGTGTTTGCCATTATGTGTTCATTGTTTATAATTCAATTACGCGTGAAACAGTGCTGAGCAGAATAAGGCTAATATTATTTAAGATTTTCATATAGAGAAAGCATCTAGACACTCTCAGGCCCGCATGAGATATACCACTCTAGGGATGTATCATCTCAAAGTTCAAGAGATAAGGTCAATCAGTACAGGAAAAAACTTAGAACTCATATGAAAAATGGAGCAATAATGCAGTCCTAAGTGAAGCAAGTTTACATTTTATAGGTTGAAGAACAGATTACCTTAACAGTTAATATAATAATAATAAGGTTCTACACTATCAGGCCCGTAGCCAGACCTAACTGGTAGTCCGGGCTTGTGCCCGGGCCGGATTATAAATTCAAAATAAATGAATTGAAGAATGATACGTGAAAAACGTTCGTGCTATGTATTCTTGAAATTATGTTATTCAAGAAGATACAGAAAATAGAAGAAGAAATTTTAAAAAAGTTCAGTGCTTGATATTTTAATAAATATCAATTTTTCTAGTTTTTTCTTAGACGGGCTGTCCGGGCAAACAAGTCCATAGTCCGGGCATTGCCCGGGCTTGCCCGTACGTGGCTACGGGCCTGTACACTATGCAGAAATACGCCAAAGTTAGTTTCAGTTCCATAGTGCAGTCATTAAGTGAGTTATACCCAAGCCGTGAAAATTAATCGTTTGTAAAACGTTAAAGCTCTCAAATGTTTAGAGGTTAAACTAGTAAACATATTGAGGTTTCGGATCTGTTTCAGTTCCATTTAGCTAGTTGTTAATTTATTTTACGACCTTTTAAACGCTTGCCGGCTTCAAGTAGCCTATAAAGGCAGTACACTCACGAATACATATGTACATACTCGTATATAAATATGTTTGTATGTACTTATTACATTTGGGTGTACAACCACTAAGCGAATTCAGTTTCTACATACTATACTTGCTGTATATAAGGTATATCTGACTCATATAGCAATAATACTCGTATTATTAGTTACCTATATACATAGATTCGTAACACTCCAACTATTTGAAAATTAAAGTGTTAGTCACTGTTTTAAATAGGTATTTATATATTATATATAGGTACATATGTATATTGCAAAAGGAAACCTTATAGTTTATTTTAGTATGTACTACTATTATTTTGAGAATTGTTTTATGTGCTCGATCGTCATCAACAACTTATTTTATATATTGAAAAATTCCCCAGAGCTCTCTTTAGAGTATTAGTATTAGTATTATTAGTATTATTTTTTTTTTGTGCTTGTTTTTGGAACAAAACGTCGCAGATCCGTTGATCGTGACCTTTTGGACTTCCGACTTTGGAGACGAGTCGCAGATTTACCCAGATTAACTGAACACTTGTGTTTGTTTATTTAAAAAGCTATTCATTGTTTAAATGAGTTGCAACAAATTAGCCTGCACTTTTCCCCAACAAACTGGCCCGCAAACTGTGTCAGATAAACCAAGTCGAGGAGTCAATAGACTTTGGCCGAACCCACTAGGTTGCTTGGGCAATGTTTGCAATGTGGGTGTGAGCTGCTCATGGTTACTGAAGAAAATTTCAATGCAAATACTTTTCGTGGAAAAGCAGCAGCGACAGTGACTGCGACAGTAGCTCCGCTGGCAGAACGGTGCGAAGTTGACGTCGACAGCGCTGCCTCGGCTCGCGTCGCTTACTCACTCGAGTGATAGCCGCATTCGCTGGCAGTTGTTGTCGCTTGTCGCGGTCGTGCACTGCGGCCCATCCATATCCAAATCCATATCGATCCAACATATGTCTGCTGTCTAACGGTCTGTCCGACTGCCCGCTGGGCGCTCCCATTCGTCGTCTTATCGTGCGATTACTGAGTGTACGTTTCTTTGTTGTTTTACTTTATAGCGCTGGCGTCGACGCTGGTTCACACTGAAGCAGGGCGAGATACCGGAGCAGTTCTGCCTTGAATACTACACGGATCAGCACTGCCGCAAGCTGAAGGGTGTCATCGATTTGGATCAATGCGAGCAAGTCGACTGTGGCCTGCGCCTGGAGAACCGCAAGCAGAAGTTTCAGTACATGTTCGATATCAAGACGCCAAAGCGCATCTACTATTTGGCAGCTGAGACGGAGGCCAGCATGCGCGACTGGGTGAACTGCATCTGCCAGGTGTGCCATCTGCACGACACCAAGCAGTCCAACGATCTGCCACTGGGCGCCACAGCGCTTTCCACTGCAGCAGCGGCGGCGGCAGCGTGTGCGGCAAGTGCGGGTAAGTGGCAACAGCCTGAAACTGGTCAAGGCGGCTTTCACTTTCGCATGGCTAACAAGGTGTCTCCTTTTACAGATGAGAATCGCAGCGGCACTCAGCAACAATCCAGCTCGAGCGGCGCTCTGAGCAATTCCACACAAAACACAACAACAACATCGCTACACTCCTCGTCGGCGGGCACCACTGGCACCACAGGCAACTCTGGCGCACTGCTGCGGCGTCCCGCGGTCATCGATCAACAGCCACAGAGCGCGAACAACAATTCAGACTCGGTCTACGTCAATACGGACTATAACAATCGCGAGACGATGCTCTGCGATGCGCACTTTGACCAGACCCAGTTGCTCTCGGCGGCACAGCAACAGCCTCCGCCGTCGCCCGCCACAGCTCTCTATCTGAATCAAAGTGCCCTAATCCAGGCACAGGCGCAGGCAGCGGCCAGTGAGCAGAAACAACAGCAACTGCAGCAGCACCTGGCGCAGAGCAAGACGCAAACACAAGTGCCGGCACAAGCCCTGGCGCAGGCTCAGTCGCTGGCGCAAACTGCTGCCGCTCGCCTGGCAGTCAATTCAAATGGCGTGGTACGCAAGCTGCCCGAGCACCTGGTGCTGACCCAACAAACGCTGGCCGAGGCAACGGCACAGCAAAACAGCAGCGTACAGGCATCGCCGGCACTGAGCACCGCCTCGGGACCTTATATACCCATCAGCGAATGCTTCACAGGCAGCCCCAAGCTGCTGCCCGACAGTCACTCGGCTGCTGCGGGAGCTCTTAACAACTTGGATCCCAAGTTCTACGACACACCGCGCAGTCACAACAACATCGGTCTCAATTTGACCAACGATCAGTCGTACTCGCCCAAAATAACCAACTGCAGCCTGGTAAGGAACTGTTTTTGAAATATCCAAATGATCCTCGACTTATCGGATTTAAATTGCAGCAACAACTGGCCAATGCCAGTAGCAACAAGCAGCAGCGCAGTCAGCGCTCGGACTCGGACTCGGAGAGTGTCTTCACCGACGACGACGAGTGGGCACATCCGTTGCCCCTACGCGAGAATATCGGTAAGCTTGTGCTAGGCTCATCATTTTCTCATTTGAATCCATTCATCAAGATTCTGTTTAAAAACCTTCCGTACTTTTAACTGTGGACTTACCACCTTATTCTAATAGCCTGCTCCTAATGAACCTACCTTCTCAAACTAACCGTTATAGATTTTTCTACTCTGCTATAACAAATCAATTTCTATATTCCTTCTACAGTTAATTTTGTTCTTGCATGGTCCCCTTCGAGTTCTGTTTGTTGATTATAATAGACTATTAAGATAACTTACCACAGTGTCCCCTATCAAACTCTTTATTCTTAATTACCTTAACACTTTATCCTTACAACTAGCAAGAATCTACAGCTCTGTTTGGGTTTTAAAGATGTTTCCCCAATCCTGCACATTTCATTATCCTAGTTTAGAACAATCGCATCTAACTAAACTATTCAATTCTCTTGCAGATCGGAGTACGCGACCCTCGGACAGTTCCATTGAGAATGAATCGTTTGTGCTGACGTATTCGCAACGCTTTTCCAAAATGCCCGAAGATGGAGTTGCAGTGGCGCCCAGCGGAATGGACAAGCACGCCAAGCTGGCGGCTGGAAGACCGATGACGGAAGTTCCAGAAGGTGCTGGCGATCATCGGACGCTGGAGAAACTGGCCAAGGTGCTGAAGAATAAAAATAATCTCATACTGGACTTTAAGGAGAATGAAAAGTGAGTGTCGCATCTCGTATATGTTTATCTGCAACTAGTCATTATCTCTGTATCTTGTATCTGTATCTTTTAGGTTAACGCGTGATCTGCCGCAGCTGTCGGACACGGAGAACACATCGCCAGCGATAGCGGCCACGCGACATGCAAATTCGTCGTTGATCGAAGAGAGCTATGACATTCCACGTTCCCATCAGTTGCCCTATTGCAATGTGGGCCAACTGCTGGGCGAGCGACCCGTGACCAGTCCACACAATTCGAATCCGATTGCTGCGTCTACACCGAATCTCATGGCTGATGCGGGCGCACTCGTCAATCCCAGCATGACGGCACCCAATACTGCCAAGACGGCAACTAATTCACCCACAAGTGCACGTACGCTGCCACGCCCACATTGCTATACCAACGCAGCGCCCACCATAATGGAGGGCAATGTGTTCCGCTATGATTTCATTGAGCAGGCCGATTGTCCGCCTGTGAATCGCAAGCTAAAGCCCAAAGTGGCCAATTTGCCACCAGAGCTAACGCACAAGACTTCGGTGGAGGATAAGCCACCAGAGGAGTTCCCCGCCAAGCCGCCAGTATACTCGATGGAACAGCTGAACAGCAAAATGGGCGCCACAAAGCTACAGACCATCGGCCCGCCCAGCGTTGATCGCAAGTGCAAGCCAAACGCGTACAAGGTGAGATTAGTCAATGATTCAATGCGATCTCAGTCACTCACGCTGTCTCATTCCCTCCTACAGTTGGGCTCCTCGGCCACAATGTCGCCGGCAACGCGACGCTCATCCGGAGCTCCTCTCTCCATGGTGCTGCCCTACGATAGCGATGTGCATGGGGCACGAGTAGCAGGCGGCTATTTCTATGAGACGCGCACCTTGCCACGTCAACAGAATCGTGCCCATCCCAACAGTCCGGGCAGTCAGTCAGTGCAGCATCAACGGACCGCGTCAGCGGCAGCAGCCATGACCTCAACATCAGCATCGAGCTCTGCATTACAGTCCGCTGCGGCGGCAGCACCAGCTGCGGCGCAACAGTCTGAGCACAAATTGCAGTACTTCGATTTGGATGTGACGAACAAACCCCCGGGGCTCAATCGACAGAGCACGAGCGTGAATAACCTCTACACCCAGGGTGGTCTCGGCGGAACTGGGGCGTGTCTTGGTAGTGCCGATTCCGCTAGAGCACCCGTTAAGAGCAGCGTCGTCTACAATTCGGTGGATTTTGTTAAGACGGAGGCGTTTAAGCGCATACGCGAGGAGCGCCACAGGGAGAGCAGCGAAAGTCAGCAGCAGTAACAGCAAGAACAACAAATGAGAAAGTGCTTCCACGACTCACATGATCAAACGTGCAATCCAACGTTCGTATCTTATTCATAGAGTGCCTATAAGCGCTGTGTGCGAATACAGTGCAGATTGTATGTGGCTTTGACATTCGTATTTATAGCGAAATTAGAAACCGGAAATCCCCAGACCCACCACATTCATATCCACATGACGATTAACTAGCTAATAAGTTACCTTAAGTATGCATCGTCCTTCTTTGTGGCCTCCAGAGGACTCACCCTTGGAGAACGTTTGAGTCTTTGCCATTTTCATTGTGCTTCCTAACGTTTCCCCCCTGTGCTTCTTTATGTCCTCCCCAGGACTCGTTCCCGGGGGACTATTGAGTATGTGTCATTCTCATTGTGCTTCCATTTCAATACATTTCCCCTACTTTCCGGTAAACCCATAGATTTTTTAAGCTTTAAGACCTTTAATCAAAATATTGCAACAGTTTTAGTGCTATTTTATATTTATATGTATTTACTCACTCACTCACACACAAACACACACACGCACATATAGAGAAACATGCAATTACTTTTTATATGCAACACGAATTTTTTAATGCTAACGATTTAAATTTATATATACAGTCGATGTGTAAGTGAGATTGTAACTTGTAACACGTGTGCCCAAGCTGCGGCTTGTTATTGTGCTTTAATAAACAGAAAACATTTATAGCGTAAGTCGAGAAACTTCTATTCATTTTAGGGGGTAGAAAACAAACAAAACAAAGAAACTTTACCTTACTCCTCTGCAGGTGTTGTGTTCAATCTCCACCGATTGTTACTATTACAATATACCATAATAATAATACGATGTAATTTTATAACATACTTCATGAACGTTATTCGTATACAATCGTTAGACATTTATATTTCTTACAGGCTGCTCCTATGAAAGATATAGATCTCTGATTTTGATGAAATGGAATAGAAACATAGGTTACTGTATACCACTAAATGGCACTAATAATATGAGGTCTTTTTGGAAACCAATACGGAATTCATACAAATGTCATGTTTAAGAAGTTAGAGATAGTGGTACAGAATTGAAAAATATTGATCATTGACAACTTTAATAATTCCAATCGAATAACACTTAGCTCCTAAAATTGGCCAACTTATATAAGGTTGCCAAATATCTCCCTTCCGTTTTTTTGTCTTTTGAATTTGCGGCTATGTGCAAAGCGCTGCAGAGCTCGTATTTAGCAACACTATACATAATTTGAAAGGTCTTGACATAACCTATAAAACAACGCTATTAAACTAAACCAAACGACAAAATTTCCCGTCATGCTAACATCGTTTACTTTCGATCACTTCCAAAAATATTAGCGGTAATTTTGTTGTTGCTTTAAATTGTAAGCCTTTTTTCACACCGGTGAACCCCACTTAATCTATGGAAAATCTATAGTAAAAGTACCGCAATCAAATATTTTTTTGGAGCATATGTAATATTCGGTTTTGCTGTTCTTCCAGTTAAGTTGATTTCTTGCAGACATCTACAAATTGTGGAAATCGCATAGTACCATCATGTTTTAAATGCTTTAAGCATTGAAAATTGTCCAAAAAAAGGATTACTAACATTATGGAAATATATGTAACAGGCAAGTGGCGTGGGACACCTTATAAGGTATATATATTACCTACTCATGATCACAATCATGATGAAGTATTATAAAATGTACCTATAATCAACCAAAAAATTCAAACAAAGACAAATTTTTAAGAATTCCTGAAGCTGAAATCTATTATATAGATAAATCTGTGGTCAGATCACATTTTTAATAATTACGTTATGATGCGAGATTTCCGAGATCTAGTTTTAAATATTTGTGTTTATAATACATTGACAATAAAAAGTATATTTGTTTTGCAAAATTTAAGTAAGGTTAAATTGAATCTATTTTAAGAATTTCCAAGTCTATGATAATAAACATGAGGGTGTTAAAATAGTCACCACAGCAACTGTAAAATTTTCTCAACTGTTTAAAATGTTTCGTGGCAACCAAACAAAGCTGCCCCAAGTTAGTTGACAAACAAAACCCCGACCAGTAGTAAAACAGAATTATTTCAGAACAGAACAGAGATTTTGATATATTTTCAGATCCGTATTCAAATAGTATTATTATTCAAGAAATATATAAGGATAACGTAAGGAAGATAAGCCATGTCGCTGGTATACATAACCCACCATAATGAGAACATTTTCAACGTGGAACGCGAGCCGGACCCGATTCCATACTTGCTTCTCAAAGAGAATGGTTTGTATTTGGCCAATAGTGAGTTACCCACATCACTTGTTCCTATTTACTCCCTTAGAGACCGTGAAGAAGGCAGCGCGGTTCCACAAGATGTTGCGCGACCGTCTGGATATGGAGCATAAGAAGCACTCAGTAGTGATGCTTGACGGTGGCGTCCGCCTGCTCACAGATGCCAAGAAGTCGCTCCATCGCACTATGGGATGTGCCAATGTGCCGCTCGATCCGCCTTGCGCGTTTCTGCGCAAGCATCAGGGCGTCAAGTGGCGTCGCGAGAATCTACATGTGTGTCCCAAGGGGGGGAACATGCCTCCTCTGCCGCCCATCGGCAAGAAGCCAAAGAAGGCCGAGATGGTGCCCAATTTCATACTGCGCAACATAAGGTGTGCGCGCAATACTGTCAAGTGTCCACCTCCACCACGTATCGTGGACACTCCCGTGGGCGATCGTCAGAATCTGCTCAACTCAGGCCTGGTGCCGCAGTACGTGTGCCGCGAGGATTTTGGTGCCGTGCCCGTCTACCTTACGAAGACTAAGAAGATGCTGCAGAAAGCTCATGACATTTGCTGCAAGGAGAATGCGCGTCTTCGGGAGCTATGCGCTGGCATAAAGTCACCAATCAAATCGGCCTTTGCTGCGTCGCCCGACGGCATGCCGCCTCAGCCTGAGATGCCCGGCATGCGCATCATGGATCAGCAGGAACGCAATGAAATTCTCGTTGGGCTGCGCGCCCATCTCAACGAGATGACCAAGACCTATCAGTCGATGCCCTTGCTCATCGACAGCGAGAACAAGCGTCAGCGCAAGGGAAAGCTCGAGAATGAGTTGCGTCAACTCGAACAGGATATTCTGTTGTTGGAGACCAGTCCAATTATTTATGTTTCTCTCTATTGAGCTTTGTTCTTATTTGTATTTATTCAGCACACACTCACTCATACTCACGCACCCTCACACTCAAACACACACTCATTCACACTCACACTGCTCAAAAAAACAGGTATAAATTAAATGGTCATGCAAATTGAAGGGCACTTTAAGATTCGTTCATGCAACGGGATTCAGTCTAGTTTCAGCTCCTGTCAGTACGCAGCATGGCAGTAGGGACACAACAGCGTGCTGCCCGGTGGATACAGTTCCAGCAGTAGCTCCTGCTCCAGCAGCACCTGCCGCTCACACAGCGTGCAGTAATGTTGTTCCAGCAGAGGAGGTAACTGCAAAGAGAGACGCAATGAGATCAGCATCAGAGAATATCGAGTGGGAACCAGAATACGAACTTCTATGTAGGAAATGGCACAGCGCGTTGGCTGCGCACTGTCCTTCCATGGAGCTATGCTCGTTTCCTCAAGCTGCTTCTGCAGCCTGCCGAAGTGCACTTCCATTTGTGAGAGAAAGCGTTTTATGGTTCCGCTGAAGGGGTGCTCCTTCTCTAGCTGCTGCTCGAGTTGTTGCCTGAGATGAGCGTCCTCAGAGAACAGACACTGCACAGCCTTGCGCTGGAAGGGAGTCAGCGCAGTCAAGCCGCTCAAGTACTGTAAACGCAGTCGAATGTGCGTCTCGACTAACATGACCAGCAACAGCTCCATTTCACTCTCAAGCCGCACATCAATGGACTGATGCTGCATTGAGTGGGTCATTGTGTGCATGATGTAGTACTTGAGCTGCAGCTGCTGGAGCTGACTGTCCGTGGCCAGCTCATCGAAGGCGAACATGTCGATGGGCGCATAACTAATATACTTCTCCTGTCCAGAACGATTGAAAATCTCTAGGCGTAGATCGGCCAAGAGATCAGTATAGCAATTGATGGGTTCATTTGGCTTAATCAAGCGCTCCAGCTGAGCGAGTGTGTTGTTCTGCTGCAACTTGCCCACGGCAACTACCATTTGATTCCTTATTTGCGATGTATTCAACACGTACTCCTTGTTGCGGGAGAAGAGCGCAGTGAGGAGATTCTTGTGCGGACTGCAGACTAGACCAACGGGTTGTAGGTTCTCCGAGTCGTCTACGTCAATCTGCTGCTTGCTGACGCACAGTTGCGACTGCTTATGGCTGACTGCGATGCAGTACAGCCGTCCATTTGCCGTGCCTACTGCATAATTGCTGTCTCCCAGAGCGCAGAGTGCTGTAGAGGAGGCAAGAGAATCATTAGATACACTAAATATTCTTAGAACTTCCCCGCTTCTCACCGGTTATCTTCATGCCGCCCACCAGGAGTCGCGTTTCCAGCCAGCCCTTGGCCTCGTCACGTGGCATGCACCAGATGAGCAAATGCGCTGCCTTGCAGCAGGCTATGTAGTAACAATCGCGCTCTTCGCAATGAGTAATCACGGCCTGCTGCAAGCCCATACGATCGGGACGCAACCAGAGCGGCTTGATCAGAGTGAGACCCTCTTCGACAGTGTCGTCGAACCTATATAGATGAATCAGTCCGGTAATATCGCCCACAAGCAACAGATCCTCGTGGATGTGTATGCAGCTGATGCGTCCGAGCAGTGTCTGCAACTGGGAATGAGCCAGCACCTTCCGCAGATCAGAGCTCACTGTCAGCGTCCAGAGACTTCCAGCAGCTGTGCCCAAGATGATTGTACAGGAGTCGGGTTTACTGGCTATCGAACGCCAAGCCAACATGGTGATCCAACTGCGATCCATGAATGCTTGGTAGCTTCGGAATGTATCAATTTTCGTTGGTGACTCTTCGAACGGCGACTGGAGCTCATCCCTCAGCGTTGCGGCTATATTCAAGCCTTTTTCATATGGGTGCCAAAACGAGTGGTCTGAGACTTTTGTCAGCAACTGCAGCGCTCCATAGCTGTTCAAGCAGGCTAGCAACATTTGTCCATCGGGCAACAGCCTGGGAGACCAACTCACAGCCCTCAGGCACGGAGTGGGCACATCCTGGGAACAGACAGCGGTGTACACTGGTTCCAAGCTCAATCGTTGCGCCTCCAGCACATTGCTGCAATTGTAAACATGCTCCAAATCAACCTGTTCAGCCAGTTTGTCCAGAGGTCGCTCCCAGTTAGACCACTTGTAAGTTGCCTTGACGTAAGGAAAGGGTATTAGTTGACTCGACTTGCTGGTTAGCTCCAGTGTCACTAGCTCGGACTTGGAGCCGAGCAGTGCAATGCAATCGCCATTCGTGGTGCGCGATACAAAATCATAAACCTCCTCCTGGCGAATGTCATTTCTGATTATTTCTTGGAAAAGCAGATTGGAGGCAGCTGTGAAGGGGGAAAAATCAATTGTGAGAATTTGTTTATATTTACTATGTCACGAATTATTATTATAACCTAATATCAATTGATTAACACACGCAGACGCGTACAGCGCGAGCAAAACAAAAGAGAGAATTACACATGTGAAATGCCGCACATTGGCCGACTCTCGAGGTTGTTGTCTTAGTAGATTTTGAATGGAAACTTTTAAACAACCCTACATACATGTACACATGAATGTACATACAGACTACCTTGGCCATCACCGTTGCTCGTCTCAGTAGAATTTCTCATTCCGCCTTGTAAAGTGCTAGGAGAGCGTCGGCGAGAGCGGCCGATATAACGAATATCACAATGTCCTCGAAGCGTGGTGTAGAAATGGTGAAGAAGGTGGCCGAGTTTATATCAAAAGGATCAAGTTTTGATCGCGTTACTCAAATGGTAAGTTATTCCAAAATAGTCGTACATAAAGAACATGAAAAAGCCAAGCGCAAACCAGCTGACTGGTGGCATCGATATATTATGTATCAGGTATCGATAACTCTACGTATTTGAATTTTACAGATTAAAATCACGAGTGGCGGAGAGGGGAAATGTGTGGGTGAATTCACTGTGGCGCCAGAGCACTTGAACCGATTGGGATCTCTGCATGGCGGATTAACGGCTACTATATTGGACAATGTAACCACATATGCGCTGATGTCCAAGGGCTCCCATCCTGGAGTTACTTCCAGCTTGAATGTAAGTTACTTGGCAGCTGCTATGCCTGGCGATGTTGTTGAAGTCGAAGCCACAACTCTGCATGCTGGCCGTAAAATGGCCTATATCGAATGCGTACTACGCAAAAAAGCAGATGGCAAAATTATTGCTAAGGGCGGGCAATCAAAATTTGTAGATATGAAGAAAGAAATAGAGTGAATAAAACAGGAGGCTATGAAATTTGAATAAACTAAAATCAAACTTGTGACGTTTAAAATTATACAACCTTTTCTCTCAATGTAGCCATGATTTATCGATATTTAAGAGGCTATCGGTAGTTTGTTTTCATTTGGATTTGCTGTTTACACGTTTCGTAACACAACGTCAGAATGGGTACTAGCAAAAAAGGGCTAGAATTTGCGAAACACATAGCAGAAATAATAGCCAAGGCGACGGGCTTCGAGCGGCACCTGGAGAAGGTTCGCGGCAAGGCCAAGTCCACTTGCTTACATTAAATTTATTGCTTCTCTAGGTGAAAATTCTTGGGGGAGGCGATGGAATTTGCACCGCAGAGTTTACAGTGGGCCCCGAGCACTTGAACAAAGGTGGTGGCCTCCATGGTGGATATACGGCAACACTGGTGGACATGATCACCACTTATGCGCTAATGTCTAAGCCCAGTCCTCCTGGCGTTTCAGTGGACATCAACGTCAGCTATCTGAAAGGCGCTAAGTTGGGAGACCAAGTGCTAATCGAGGCGAATTGTGTGCGCTTAGGGAGAGCACTCGCGTTTATCGATTGTGTGATAAAACATAAGGAAAACGACTCTGTGATAGCCAAGGGATCCCATATAAAATATGTGAACGTAAAGAAGTAGTAGTGCCCCATGCAGAAGATTTGCCATTAATGTGCTTTATTTGTTACAAGTGTAGCAGTAAATCTGTTAAATTTTGAGTTAATCTTTAATTGCTGTTGTTAATTCTGTGTTATCGGATTCCATATCGAAGTAGAAGTGTGTTTTATCGCATATCGAAGAGTAGAATGTGTTATACAGATGACAGTGAGAGGTGGAGTTGAGTTCGAGTGTTGAATGGGGAGTTTCCCTTTTGATTTTTCTTAGCCGTAGTGAAAATGTTTGGAGGAATCCGCCTGGTTACGCTTAAAGGTGGCTACTAAGTATAAGTTGAGTCGATATGCAAATTGGCAGCCGCCACCGCCTCACTTGGTCGGCATTTTGGGGCAGTGTGGGCAGCATGCCTCCGGCGGTGTCAACGGCTCTACGCCTGGCGGGCAACTGACCTCACCACACTGCTGACGCAAGCAGTTCACCTGACCGTGGAAGCAGTTGCATTTGGTGCAAACATCTGGCGTCCAGACCTCGTTATTCAGACGCGTGGTGCCCTTGTCGTCGACGCAATGGCTGCGCTTTGGCTTGGATGGGGCAACGGGCTGTGAAACTGGCGCTAGTTGCACCAGCTGAGCAACTGGGGACGTGTCGCCTGCAGCATTGCAGGAATCCTCCAGCTTGCGTAGTTTCTTGTGCAGCTTCTTAAGTTCCTTGGTAAAGCTGCCGATGAGTTCCTCAAGTCCATTGACACGTTGCTCGTTCACCTGGTAAAGGGACTCCAGCACACTATCGTAGCTCTCCGCAGTGGGTACCTCTGCGTCCTGACCAGCACCTCCGAGATCGCGCTTGCTTCGCTGGCCGCGCTTCTCGTAGGTCTGCGGCACGTAGGAGTCAAAGATGGGCGGGAGGCTGTTGCAGTTGCCGCACTCCTGCCACAAGTACAGATTGATGCCGGGTATGTCCTCGCACTGCTTGTAGCCGCCCTGATGCTTGGCCAGAATGAAAACATTTTCGGTGACCTGATCGAAATTGTCGCCCACATCGCAGAGCACGCGACCCAAATTGGCCTGCTTAATCTGCACGAGCTGCTCAGGAAGGAAGACGCCAGGATTTTCATAGTAGAAACGATCACCGTCACGCAGGCGACGGAACTGCTCCACCAGCAGGCACTGGAAGAGCGGACCCACCTTGCCGCCCTCCACCTGCTCCTCGAGAATACCACCAAGCCAGACATCAATGTTATCCGGATGTCCGTAGAGCTCTTTTAGCTTCTGTCTAATCTCAGCATTGGTTATCTCGCCGGCCAAATCCTCAAAGTCAACAGCCACGGTCAGGTTGCAGAACTTGCGATAGACATTGTAGCCAGGGATGCCATGATCCCGTCCACGTTGAATGTTTATGGCGGCCAAGTCGAGGGCCACAGCATGCGCCGTCTGGAAGAGCTTCTCGGTGAGTTCCATATTCAGATTTTGATCAGGTAATTTGAGCTTGGCGGGCACAGCCAGCATGCCACGGAGAAGGGGATCCACGCCGCCCTCGTAGGCCAGACGCCAGGGTGCAAAGAAGGCCTTGTGCAACTGCAGATGGCCCTGTGGAATGGGCTGGAAACTGGAGTTCAGTCGATGTAGTATGGGATTGATGATGGTGTGGCCAAAACGCAGCGCAGCCGTGGCAAACTCATTTGCAATGCTGGGATTCACTTGCGGATCGTATCCCTTGTACTCGCCAAGCAGCGCCATGCCGCTCTCCCCAATGATGAGGGGTAGCCACTGCTTGAAGGTGATGTGCTGCATCTGGGCGCCCACTATCTTGCGTGCCTCCTGGTACAGCGTGTCGCCATCCCAGTGGGGGTTGATGTCACGCAGTTTGCCCGCAATGCGATTGTGCTCTCGCATCCAGATGGTGTGCATAGCCAGCAGACCCACCTGCTCATTGACGCGAATGTCGCCAGAGACGAAGCAGTTCATTTGGTTCTCGTCCAGATTTCGGCGGCAATCCATGCCGTCCTGCGGGGCGGCAAATGGCAGCATGTCCTTCTGATTGGGGAAGTGAACGCCGACGCGGAGCAGACCCTCGTCGGTGGTCAGATTGCGTAGCTCCTGGGCGAATGCCGTGTTGTAACCATACATCTGGGAAGCATCGATGTACGAGGTAAGCTGATTGATCTGCTCGCGATGCTGCACGCTGTCGAAGAAGAGCGATGTCATGCCGGAGCCACAGATGGCGCTGGAGCGAACCACATCGATGCAGCGACGATTCTTGACACGCGGATCGTTGGGAGGCACCTCGATCGGATAGCAGGGTGGCGCAAACTCACAGGTCTTCTTGCAGTCCACACCGTCCCAGCTCTCCGAGCTCACAGAGGGTATAGCATGATCCAGATCATGATCGAGGAACTGTCCCCACTGCATGACCATGTGCGTGATGCGGGTATCGGGAGTTATCTCCTTGGTTGCGACCAGCGAGGTGGATACCAGACGAGCACTAGGCTTGGGATGACCTGCATACAGGCGTCCCTTTGTCCAACCCACAGGCATGCTGAATCCGTTCTCGTAGATGGGCTGGGCCAGTCGCCTGAATGCCGTCAACGAGGCACCCCACGTGGGGTGCATCAGGTTGTTGCAGGTGCCCTCGATGCTGCGGTATCGCGAATGGAAGCACATGTCCGTGCAGTTGGGCATCTCGCGATGCTCCATGCAGCCCGACAGCTCCGCTACCAGATGCAGATGCTCGCGCGACAATAGATCCCGGAACTCGTACTGTTCACTGCTCATGCTCAGATTCTCGCCCCGCTGCACATGCTTCCTGATGTTCACCAGCGTCCGCTCATAGATCTCTGCAGCACGAGCCAACTGCCTGGCCTGACCCGTAGGGAAGCGGAAAACGCGCAACAGTTCACCATAGTTGGGTGGCGCACCCGTGGAGCGGTTAGAGAAGAGCGTGTCCAGCGTATTATTGATGGCCACATCGATTTCTTTGGCAGCTTCAGCGAAGGCTACGCGCACGTAACGATCTCCTGGCGCCAGGTCCACATTGTTTCTGCAGGTAAAGGGATGTATACTACATTAAAAGAGATAGATAAAGGGGACAAATATACATCTCTCACAAAGTTCGAAGAGGAAGAAAAGCCTCAAGCATAGACAATTCATATAACAAGGACCCTTCCTTTGATTAAGAGAAATGAGTTAGTTGAGTTAGAATCCGCGGGGGATTCTACTATCTGTTATTCAAAACGCGAGAGAAACAGTTATCTCTCAGATTCATATTAACAAACAGATAAACCACTCCTTCAAAGAAAGTAGTCTTAAACAAAGTGGGGAAAAATTTAGAATAAGAGAAAGCACTCCTATTCTCATCCTATCTTTTTCTAATTCCTTTTCAACATCTTTTTTTATAGAGTTTTGGCGACCTTTATGTTTTACACTCATTATAGCTGGCTCGAGGTCAAGGTTCAATAATATATAATATAATATTATATGTTATGTATAGTATAATATATTCCTCTTCTTTTCTCGTTTGATACTTAATTGTTTCATATTCTATTCCCATTATAATCTTTTGCTATACCTATTCTCATAAATTCCTATTCTACTTCTACTATATTTCTGCTATCTTCCTAATGTATTCCTATTCTTTTTCTGTTCTTTATTATCTACTCTTCTTATAGTCCTATTCTATTCCTATTTCACTCATATTCTGTTCGTATCATATTCCTTTTCCATTTTTATTATTTTTTTATGCTATTCCGATTATATTCTTATTCTCTTCTTATTTTAATCCTATTCTATTCCTATTCTATACTTTTGCTGTTCTATATCATACAATTCTGTTCCTTAAATATTCCTATTCTACGTCTATTATATTTATATTATACATCTTTTATATTCCTATTACATTCATATTCTTCTTGCGTTTCATTTTCTATTCCTGTTCTGTTCCTATTCTATTCCAATTATATTATCATATATTCCTATTCCAATCCTATTATATTTCCTTTTCTATTTCTATTCTTTTCCTATTCTACTCCTATTCTATTCCTATACTAATCCCATTAATTTGTTTCTCTGTTCTTATTTTAATATCCATCAATATAATCTTTAATTTCTGAGAAATGTAACTGTAATGTACTCGTACACGTGGTATATATGGCTATATCATGAGGGCGTGCGACTTCTTGCAGCATAACGCTTTAATTGCAATTAGTTATTGTTGTTCTTGCTGTTGTTGGGCACATCGGGGTTGCTTAAAATGCTGTTTCCTAGTAAACTCCAAAAGTAAAGTAAAGTTGTTTATACGCCGAGGTTCTTAGCTGCCAGCGGCGACGGCTGTGCCACACTTTTTTGTGTGTTGGCAGAGCTAAATCCGCGCCAGGCGCTGGCCAGCTACAACAAGGCGAAAAGCAACAACAAAAACGACAACAAAGAGGAGCTGCTGCAGGCGCATTAACAACAATTCGCGGGGCACATTCTCCGACGCCGCGCAAGGAATTTTGCCTTTGGAAACTTTCGCTGTGTAAACTTTGCCATTGTCGGCGTGGTAGGTAATAACTTAACGACCATAATACACCCTGTTGCACCACAACCAGAGTCCGTTGCTCACCACTCACCACTCGCCACTCTCTACTTGCCACTCTCCAGCTACCACACACCACTCGCCACTATCGCAGTACGCAGTGGCTGCAACTGAGGCGCCAACTGGCAAGCGGCAAGCGGCAACTTGCTACTGACTTTTTTCCACTGCCTTTTTGTGGCTGTGCTTTTCTACTTTTCTGGCACGCCTGGGCGTTCTTTGCATGCCCTACCTAGTTGTGCCTCAACGCAGTACAACAGCTACTTCAGGCAGTTGCGACAAATCTAAAGGATTTATCTTGCCAGTAGCTGAGGCTTAATATATGTGCATTGAGGTCTTAGGATGGCTGGTGGGTGAGAAAGAGCATGCAAGAAAGAAAGAGGTCTATACACACATATGCATATACACCAACCAATCTAAGAAGTCAATTTTACACGAAAAACCTATTTTTAGTAACATACGTAGATGAATTATTTCAATAAAGTGCATAAATAAATGAGACATGGAGGACGAATTAATACTGCTTTCAAAAAGGGATATCTGATAGTTTGTTATATCTTCAAACATGCCCAAACATAATAAAATTAAACACAGTCAACATACAGAGATCGAGTTCTACTCTTTCGGATTTTTCTAACAATTCTATATAAAATGTCATGTTGGCTTTAAAACCAACATATGATTATGAATATCAAGTCAAGAATCTGTAATTATCTTGTGAATCGAAGCTATACAACAGACGTGAAGTTTGTTATAACTTTAAAGTTGCAGGAAGTTATTGTATTGTAATAGTAGTGCATAGTAGCTTCATACATATGGTAGATGTCTTAAGACAAAAGCAAGTACTTACAAGGAAGAAGCATAGCAAATAAGTAACTTATACAGATATACAAACAAGTTGTTGATGGATATTGCGTAAGTTTGTTGTATACACATGAATGTGTCTTGTATAGAACAAATTAAGTACGCTAAAGGTTAAATATGTGCCCACAACGCCGATTACATTAAATTCAATTATTTTCAATATTCAATTTGAAAAAAACCAGAAGCTTTTGAGACATAATTTCACCTAAATTCATCATTAATATAGCCCAACCTGTAATACAAATTTAATAACAAAATCAAAAAGTATTTTTCTTCTTACAGTCTCTTCCTATTTCTCTCTCTCTCTTTATTTCTTTCTGACATTAAGCTTACATACCATCTGTTCTTGTTCTTCTTCTTCAGCAAACAGATCGTTTGTTTTCCTACTTTGATCGTGTCTGTCTCGAGTCATCACTCGCTCTCTTTTTCTCTTCCCCTCATCCCCTTTTACTCTCTCTCTTTCTCTCTCTCGTTCTCTATAATTCTGTATCCCATCTTACTCTCTCTTTCTCCCATCTCACTCTCTCTCTGCAGTGTATCTTCCAAGTCGATCAGTGCACGTTCCTCCTGCATGCGCCTTGCTGGCTTAGCTCTTATTGTGTGGCTGTGTCTCTCTTTCTGTGTGTGTTTGTGTGCTCCACATGCTGCGGCAAGTCGGTAACGTTTTTCCGTGGCCAGTGGCACCCCCGACTCCAGTCTCAGCCTCCGCGTCAGCCTCAGCGCGTCCGCGTCGCCACATCCTGGTGCAGGCAGTAACAGGATAAGCTTTTGTTTTACGCCAGCATTACCCACAACTTAGGCGGATTTTCAGTAGGAGCTGCTTGTTGCTGTTGCTGTTGTAGTTGTTGCTGCGCTTGCTGTTGTTATTGTTGCTGGCGCTGCTTTCAGCGGTTCTCGCTCGCCTTTTTTCGTCACCCCGCTGCCGTTTTCCGTTCACAATTCCGGCTGCGCAGCTTCCAGTGACTCAGCATAGTTTTTCACTTTTAACGTTTGCCTTTCCTCGGCTTCTCTTCTTTTTTCAATTTCGCTGCTACTTCTTTTTCTTCTGCTTTGGCGTCGCTTTGCTGCGGTCTGGCCCGGCTGAGGTTGGCACAGCGTAATGAGTAAAGTTTCTAATGCTGCTGGCGCAACTGTAAGCCGTTCCTGCCTGAATTTTTCTCCTCTTCCTGCGCTCGCTGCAGTTGCTGTTCCTTTGAAGCTCCCTTCTCTCCCTCCCTCTCTTTCTGTCTTAGTTTCTTTCCTCTGCTGTGCCTGGCAAACCAAACTAAATGATGCGTGCACACACAGCACTAACACACACACACACACTTACACTTGCATACAAGCTCATAAAGGAAGCGGGTCATGTGGCAGCCGGGACACTGCCTCGACTACTGCCTCTGCCCCACCCTTCCTCCTGCCACGCTGTATTATGCATTTAAAAAGGGCTGCGTAAGCAACGCCTTTTCTTGCCTCGCTTCGCTTTGCTTTGCTTTGCGTTGCAATGAGAGAGATTTGTGGGCCTGCTTTGGTTTACCGTTTGTGCCGCTTTTGCTTTATCTGCCAGCACAGACCCCAAATTGATTTACGGCTGCGCTCGCCAGGCACATCCTCTCGTGCCATGCCCAGCCCCGTCGGGCATCTTTGGCAAAAAACAAGTTCCCAGTCCCATGAACAACTTGTCAACTCAATTTCAATTTGGGCAATTTGAACAACTTGTGCGGTTCTCCCGTCCCGGCACAACTTCTTCTTCTACGTCTTCTTCTGCATCTCTTGCATATTCTTTTCCCTTTCCTATCTGTCTGCCTGACTGCCTGTCTAGCTGTCTGTCCGTCCGCGTGTCTGTCACGTTTCCTGCACTGTCTTGGCACGTTCCTCGTGCAGGCCAACTGGCACAGTGCAGCATCACAAGTTCTGCGCTTTCATCGCCGCTTTTTGATGCCTTTCAGTGCATATTTTATGTGCAGCTTAGCCCCGGGCACAGTGGGTCGCAGATACAGGTACTTCAGAGTTCATGTTGTGGCATAAAAACTTTCTGAATGCGAGTTGAAATGGAAATACAGATCTTAGTCTACAAAACATGACTGCGCAGCAAAGTGATAATATTTAAATTAACATTACAGTCAGCTGTACTGACACTAAGCTGTTAACCAGACTGTGACTCACAGAACAGACTATTGAACACTGCCTTGCTAAAGAAATTCGATATAAATTGATGACAAGAAAACAACACCAATTTCTAACGCGTTAACCAATACTAAGCTATTGGTTCAGATTAACAGAGAAGTTAACAGAGACTTATCGCTTCCAGACAACACCACAAAACATTTCTGTATAGGAAAGTGATAACATTTAAAATTAACATTACAGTTGGCTGTTAAGCGCATATTTCTATCGTAATAAAGCTGTCAACAAGACATTGAGTAACAGAAGAAAAATCGAGAGGAGATGGACAGTAACAACACTGTGAGATAGTGATTGAAAACTGTCTTACCAAGAATAATCGAGAAAAGAAAAAATGAACGCAAATAAAAACCAAGTTATTAGGCCGCTTACTAACTCTAAGCTGTTGTAAGAAATTAACAGAAAAGTTTACATAGATTTGTTACTAAAAATTAGTAAAGCAAAAACGGCCAGTTAGGGATTAAGGAATGTAAAATATAAAAGAAAACTTTAGTCAGTAATGAAGCTTTTACCAAAGTCAAGTGGCCAACACGTTTATCAACATAAAGCTGTTAAATAGATAATGGCAGAACAACGAATTGTACACCGTTTTTCTTAGAATAATCGAGGAAATAAAAAAACAAGTGAATAAAAAACAAAGCTAATGTAACAAATTAACAGAAAAGTTTACAGAGATTTATAACTAAGAATAAGCGAAAGAAAAACGGCCAGTTAGAGATTAAAGAATGTTGAATATAAAAGAAAAACTTTAGTCAGTAAAGAAGCGTTTACCGAAGTCAAACAAAGTCCTTCGCCCACAGTGCCGTTGAGTAAAAGCTCGCATTACGGACTTTTTTAGTCGCCTTTATGCGTCGAAACTATTTTTCAATTAATTAAGCAAGTTTGGCGAGCTTTTAAACGCGTTTTAAGTGCTCGCTGTCTTTTGGGTTCTCTCTGTCTCTGTCTCTGCTCCGCCTCTGTCTCTGTCTCTGTCTCTGTCGAGAGTACTTCGAGATTGCGTCCGAAAGTCGTTTTCTTTGAGCAGAACTTGCGCTTTGAATGCACTGCATCAGCTCAAGGCGAAGTCATGAACTTTTGCAAACTCACCTGATGGTAACCAGAGCGGAGGCGCTGGCACGGCCGAATCTGTTCTTCAGCTGGCACTCGTATCGCCCGCCGTCGAGGATGGTCACATTCTTGACAAACAAACTGCCAGCGCCGCTTACTTGGTATTTGTCAGTCGATTGCACGTTAGGATCGATGAGGCGTCCGTCGCGACGCCATGAAATCTAGAGAGGAAGAAGAAGGGGCGAGGTTAACAAGTGGCCAAGCAGGGTGGGGAAAGTTTCGACTTGCCTGCAGGCCGTCTTCGGGCTGCTCCGCCTGGCAGGGCAACTCAATAGTTGTGCCCGTAATGGCCACCAAATCACTGGGCTCAATGGCCAAGCGCGGCGGCGATTGCGAGCGCTCCACCTTAATCGTTGCCTCGGCACTAACCTCTCCATTCTCATTGCTCGCCGTGCAGCGATAGACACCTGAACACAGAAACGGAAGTGCAGGTGGAGGTGCCATTGGAAAGGGGAAAGTGGAGGTTAAACGTGCTGACCAAAGGGAGGCGGTTCGCTGCCGTACTTACCCGCATGTTGCTCTTTGGCCACGCTAACCACCAGCTCCGTGTTCTCGTTCTCCAGCAGCAGGTCGCCGCTGCTGCTGCTCGCGAGCAGCGGTTCGCCATTGAATTGCCAGCTAATGCTGGGCAACGGATTGCCGTCGGCATCGCATTCCAGCACAAAGGATTTGCCCAGTTTGATTGTTTGGTTTTGTGGGGCCATTAAAATTTCGGGCAAATCTGCAACGAGCAAATGCAGCCGGCCGTGTATTGAGCGATTTGAGCAATTCTCCCGCTCCAAATGGTAGCAGAGGCAGCGGCAGCAGCAGATGCAGCGGGTCGAGGCATATCGAAAAAAAGAAATCTCCACCAGCTGCCCTCGGTCATTTTTCTATGCCAACTGTTTGTTGCCGCTGCCCCTGTTACTGGTGTTGTTGTTGTTGCTCGCAATGCATAATGCAAATACAATTTTCATTGCATACTTTTTGGCGGCGCTTAAACAAACTGGACGCCATTTTTGTGTGCTCTCTCGGAGCAGGAGAAATAGGAGTGTTTGTGTGTGTGTGTGTGTATGTGTGTGCTTGAGTGTATGTTCGCCTGTTTGTCGGGTTAATTATGCCGACCAAACGCGACGCCTGAATGCTTCAACTACCACGCCCAACGCGACCACAACGCGCCTCTCTTTAACATCACCTCCCCTCCCCTCCCCCACCCACTCGACGCTTTTGAAGTGCGTTCTTTAGCCAGACGCACAATAGTTTATAATTTTTACTCTTAATTTGCAAAATAATGCGCACATTTTGCACTTCATTTTGTGCACTGTGACCACAAATTATAATGAACCATTGTGATTAAGGCGTTGCACAAATGCAGCTTCCCCCCGCCCGACACACCGACACTCCCTTTGGCCCCTTTTCACAGCCCCTTTTTCCTATTGCTGCCATAATTGCATAGTCACGTCGTTGGGTTTGGCTTTTGCAAATTAAAGCGGGCGCGTTAAAGTCAGCACAGTAAATAAAATACAAAATAAATACTGTGGCAAGTTCAGTATTTATGATGACAGCATCTACGTGCCTCAGTCTATTTTGGATATATTTTAATTAAAATAAAGCTAGTGTCTGTGTACTTCACTTTCATATACCCTATTGGAAAATCATTCAGGACATTGCACAGTGGACGGCGTTGTATGGAGAGCGCGGCCATAAATACTTCCGGCACAAGCTAGAGGCTTGAAACTTTGCACAAAATTTTTTAATAATACCTCTAATGTCATATATAAATTATATAATTAGCCAGATCGGACGACTATAACATATAGCTGCCATAGAGTCTCGCTTTTTGTGCATTGAGTCCCTTTTACGTGCGCAAAACATCAAATATGTCCATTCGGGAAGAAACGCAAAATGTGCATAACAGTACTGTAAATTACTAAGTAATAAAAAGTAATTAATAAAAAAACATATTTTAATACAAACATAGTAACGGGATCACAACAACAAACCAAACGCAGCGCTGTAACTAGAAATTAGACCTTGGAATAAAGGGGGCGGCGTTAGAATGTTTAATTTTTGAGTACTTTGGAGCAGATTGGCGCAAATGAGTTCTGTTTTTCCTTAAACAAAAAACATTGACAAATACACTAGTTAAGGTTTCATTAAGGGAATCTGGGGGGAACACAACTAAAACTTTAACAAAACATAGAAAGACGTTCACAAAATGCACAAAAAAGGTTAAATTTTAATTAATTTCATATAAACGTAATATCAATGGAAAAAATATAATAAAAATTATTTATCAAAGTAAATACCTTCAACATTCAAAACCATTTAAAATTTTTAAATTTGCACAATTAGTAACCGAGTTTCATTGCTATGAAGTTAGCGTTTGACTGTTGTCCAATGCACTTCGTACAATTGCGCGCAGCAAAAGAACACAATCACGACACTTTAGTTCTATTTTTAGAAAGTACCGTTAGATTTGCAGATAAAACTGATTTGATGTTAATATATTTGCACATTTTAAAGATGGTTTGGCTACTTTATGAGCAATTCGGCTGTGCTACCTTTTTTGATTTTTGGCCTATGGGCGCAACCACTGTGCATTGGTGCGTCAAATTATGCACAAAAATTAGCATACGTGTACTTTACAGTGAGATAGAAAGCTGTTAAACTTAGGGTGCTTAACAGGACTGCTTGGTTTTATCGATAACAAACGTCAAACATTTAAATTCTCTTGAACAAAGTCAGTTGTTAATCAACCAAAATTCATTTGTTGCTCTCTTAAAAAACTTTGTTTATTATTTTATAACACTTAAGTCAACCTCTAGACGTGACGAATAATTTAATACTTAAATGAAGAAGATATTTCTAAAAATCTAACCTGCCTTTGGTTTATAGAAATATTAAATGATGTTTAACATCTGATATGTGCTTTATTAACAATCCACCCTCCCGTTTGTTTATCGAAATTCTATATAATGTTTAATATCATCTAACTATTTAACTTCATCTTCAAAAATCTTCTTTCACTCATTATCTATCTATACTCGTATATTATTTTTTTTGGCATATATGTACATATATTATATCTTAATGAATTGAATTGTAAAGAATATGGTAAGTCACTCCTGCTTTTATACAGTGCCTAGCTTCAAATAAATAAAAATAAATATACTCGATAGTATTATCATTAAAACTGTTCATATTTATCAAAAATCTGCATATTTTATAAAACCTTCAAAACCTCAATTGTTCATCTTATTCTTGAGTTGGGATTACGCGATCATTTTTCTCAATATTCGATAGATTCTGTCCAATAAATAAATTCTAATACATTTTTTGGACTTCTTGGCTTTTACAGAAATTTGAAAAATACTTTTTTTTCCGAAAGAATTAAATTACTTAACTTACCCCCCTCAAGCACTCGTAGGATCATCTAAGGGGCCATAGACAGTGGAGGTCCAGTAAGCCGGATACACTTCTCTGTCTCTTGTGGAGTTTTTGGGTACTTTTCACAATTTCCCCTCCTAAATTAGAGTTGGAACGGTGTCCTGCACGAGCCGTTCAAAGGCAATAGCAAACTCTATTTTGTTGCTTATAACATTAACTCTCTAGTATATTTAAAACTTTGAATTCTGTCACACTTGTCTCGCATAAGAAGTATCGGCTCGGTATTGAATGGACTACCTGACCAAACCTTCATTGTATCAATGTCCAGACACTTAAAGAGTACAAAACAAGAGTAACAGTCGAGCGGCGCGCGACAGTGGGATACCCATCGACCTTTTTGAAACGTAAAGAGTCAATAATTGTTCAATACTTCTATGTGTGTGCGTTTGAATTCGCACTGTATGTCCAGATGAACACACAGATCTCAGCTATAATAAAAGCTAGAGACACCAAATTCGGTATGAAGGTTTCTGTTGATCCGGGACAGGTGAAGTTTATTTCAAATGTTGGGTGCCACGCCCCCCGCCCACGAAAATCAAAAATTTCATCTCTTAAGGTGACTTGCGAGCGACATATAAAAGATACAACTTTCTGAGTAAGACTATACTTAGCTAATTATAATACCGACATAACGTCAAAATTTCAATCCGATCGGGCAACAAACACAGAAGTTATTAAACAAAAACCTTGTTCGTTTTGATTTTGATTACAGACCAGCAAGCTGTGACGTCATTGCAATGCTCATGTAGGAATGAAAAGGAAAGAGAATGCAAGCGCGTAGCGCCATCTGTTGTTTTTCTCTTATTTTCTATGCACACGCATTTTTTGCATTCAAACGCACACACACACATACATACATATGTGCTTGACCAATGAAATGATACACGCATATACACGTATTCATACACAGACGCATATAAAGGGTTACGTTACGATATTTCTATTAAGTAGAAGTATTGTACAATTATTGACTCTTTACGTTTCCAAAAGGTCGAAGGGTATCCCACTGTCGTGTGCCGTTGACTGTTGCTCTTGTTTTCAATGGTCGAAGGGTATAAATAGTACCCCTCTTATTCCTCACCCTGATCAAATTCAAACGTGACAGTTTTCAATTCGTTAGACCATTAAAACAGGCTCTCAAAGCCAAATTCAATATATATCAAACAAAAACCCGTTGGATTGATTTGTTCGACCAATTAATCTGAAGCTTTGAATGAATCCAATCGAATGCAATAAAATCGACTTAAATCATGACGCCGATCGGGATGAACAAACAGCTACAGCAGCAGCAGCAACAACAACAAGACAACTGCATAACGAAGTTGAAACTGGCCCATTGGAGGGCCATAAGGGTCGTCGGCGATAAAGCCGGCGACTCGATACAAATTAAATCGACTGCAAATTGTGTTAAACGCGACAGTTGCGACTGCCACAGTGCAGCAGGAACATGAACGGCGCCCAATCTGGACAGACGGCCTCCCATTACTTCCCCGCCCCCTGCTCCTCCCATGTGGGTGTTTGCTCACTCACCCTTGACTTCGATGCGGGCGGAGGCCTGCACACTGCCCAGGCGATTGTGGGCCTCGCAACGATACGTGCCCGCCGTCAGCTGGCTGGGCTGGAGCAGAACGAGGCTGCCGTTCGCCTGCAGCTGCAGTGTGGACGTGGACTGGGACAGTTGGCGCCCATTGACGAACCATTGGATGTCTGGCAGTGGCCAACCGGAGGCGGCACAGTCGAGCAGTACGTGCCCGGCACCATGCAGCGCCACAATTTGGTCGTGCGGCTGCAGAGTGAAATGCGGTGGCGCTGGTGTCGCCGCCGCATCCGCTGCCCACACCTGATTGCTGCTCCCGGCAGGCTGCTGCAAGGCTGCTGGCTCTGAATGGGTGTGCAGGCTGTTCAGGCTGTTTAAACTGCTGTTGGATTCGTGGACCGTCATGCGTACGGGCGGAGACTTCACCTCGCCCATCTCATTGCGAGCAATGCACTCGTAGATGCCAATGTCGTTTGTGTCCACCGCGTTGATGCGCAGCGCCCCGCTGGGCATGATCTGCATGTGTGGCGCTTGCTCCACACTGATCTCGTTGGTGTTGTACATCCAGATGAGTTCCGGCTTGGGCAGTCCATTTGCATTACAGTGCAGAGTTACGTCTTCCCCGCTGATGGCTTGCGTATCCTCGGGCACGTCCAGAAATTGAGGCATGGCTGTATTCAACATAAGCATTAAAGAGTTAACAGTTAATGTAATGGATACATAACATGCGCTGTTAAGTTCAAGTGAGGAACACGGTGAGCTATCGACCAACCGCCACAAGAAATAAACAGAAAGAAATTTAGAAGATTTTATAACCTTGCACTTTTTGGTATCAATTTCCTCCGATTGTTTCTTTAAATTTAATTAACAATGGTACAGGATTTTATGTAGCATTGGTAATAAATACAAGAGACTCAATAACTCTAATAATCATATCGGTTGATTTGTTTGAGTTGCAACAGCAAACGGACAGATTCCTTTCTTTATCCCGATTCAGTAATATCAAAGCTGTTAGAGCAGCCTCATTACGATGTGGTCTGCCCTGTATTTTCGTCAACTCTGTAATTATCTCTACATTTTACTTTTCGGGAATCTATCATTTTTTTTATTACTCAAAAAAAATCTTTTTTCAATAAAAGTGTTTTCAAATCGACTTCAAATAAAATCTTATTTCAATAAAAGTGTTTTCAAATCGGCGTGCAACCTTTTAATTCATGTTTAAATCGTTATCTGTTTTCCTCAATTCCTATTCAATCATAAAATTAACATGTCAAAGAATTATATATTTTAAAATTATTGGTTTACATATACGAGGTGTGTTCAAAAAGTATCGCGTAATTTTGAATTTTCTCGTGTATAGCATTTTTCGTTTGGTTGTGAGAGGCGTAAAGCTTATAAGTGAGTTAAGACCAAATATGATAAGAACATACAAGAACCCAAATCTCGATCACGACTCCACCACATGCAGTACATCCGCCGCGAGCAGACAGTCAGCGAAGTCCCAATAACAACAACAAGCCCAATGCAGCCCAACATGAACCAAGAAATTGCACAACAAACAACAGCTCAGCAAGAACAGGCACATTGACTCCAGCTACGACGGCAGTGCATCCGCCATGTGCGCTGCATCAGCAGAATGTCTGCACCGGCCAAGTCGTGGGAACGCCAACGACATCGGACACCATCAGCGACAACGGCGCAGCCACAACGGCAGCGGCAAAGCTACAGCGGCAGCGACGGCTTCGACGACATCAGCGACGTCGGCAGAGAATAGGTTTAATTATTAATTGTAAAACTTAGTCCAGTTAGTTCCAAAATTAACACCAATAAAATCTGACGTGTTCTTTTTTTGAAAGAAAATTAAAAATATATTTTAATTGGCGCCCGAGCAGGGACCGGTAAACAGAGCCTTCGTCAAAGGGATCACGCGTAACGTTAAAGTACCTAAAGCAGCTACAAGTTCGCGTCGCAGTGCCTAAAATATAGCCACAGTGAACACTGACTAATCAACAACTACAAAAAATAAGTAGAAGTGACAAAAAATCGCACAGTGTAAAAGTGCCTTTAAAAAAGAAGACACAACATCAAGTGCGTCCAGTGGACAAGTGCGAAAGATTCTAATGTTCAGTTTAACCGGTCTAAGAACTATCGCCGACTCTCCTGTAGTGTCCATCCGCAGGAGCCTTCGAAGGAACTCAGTGCCATCAAGGGTCCCGAGTCACCCACACCCGCTGCCCAACGTGGGACAAAAAGGATCAAACCCAAGGGGTCATCGAGGGAACGTCGCCGAAAATGTTATTTATCGCGTAAGCTAGAAAAATAAGTTTAAAAACAAACACTACTATACTAAAAAGAAGAATTAAAAAAGGGAAAGAAAAGTAAATTTAAAAACAAGAAAAAATTTTAAAACAAGAAAGATAAGAATCTTATGAGAATAATAATCTATTGAAAATAAGTCAAAATAGAATTTAAACAACAATACATAAAAGAAATATACAATAAGCTTAAATAATTTTAGGAAAAATACATCGATATATAACTCAAACTAAAAACTCAAAAAGAAAAAACACCCGAAAACCCAAAACATGTATTAGTTGTTGAAATAAACAAATCCTTAAGCCTTTAACATGTCAAAAGATAGAGAATTGGCAAGTGCATTAGCCGCACTTAATATAGGTACCGATAGCGGGGAACAAGCCGGGGGAAGCAGGCCTACGGCCACCAGTACACCGGTAGCTAGCCCAGAGCTAAAACAGGTAATTATGTCTCTCATCAAAGAGACATTAGGCGGAACCGAGTTTATTGGGGAACTTTTGAATAAAGGCAGACCATCAGAAATGTTAGAAGATGTCCCCTTTATCGGCCCACTACCAGGCGAGTCCGAAAAACTACCAGACCTTACAAAACTAATCAGAGAATTTTCAGGAAACCGCACAGAATTTGGTTCTTGGAAGAAGAATGTATCTAGAATAATGAGTTTGTACGAGGGTAGGGAAAACACCGACGCATATT
>JAECXB010001402.1:0-19235 GCA_018151435.1 Zaprionus africanus
ATAATATAGTTTTAGATGTTGTTGGGAAATGCAGTGTGTCCATTTCAGATTCTAGATCTTGGTATGTTGTTATTGTTCTTTGTTGTTGATTGGTGTTTGATGTGTTGCTGCTGAGGGTGGTAGATTTGTTCGTTGGTTTGTAAGTTGTGGCTTTTTGATGATTAGGTTGGGCCGCTGCTATTGTGGAGAATTTGGAGTCATGGTGTAAGTGCCTTGAGAAGTATATACTGGTTGGTGTTTTATTATCTACTTTTTCGAAGATTTTTATTGATGTTATCTCTTTTTGCTTTATGAAAGCTGGGCATGACTTGTCTGCAGGGCTGTGATTGTTTTGCTTGTTGACATCATATTTGCAGTTGATACAAAATTTGTCTTTAATGCAAGGTTCATTTTCAATAGTATGTTGTTCAGCAGAGCAGTTGTTGCATAATTTGGTGGATTTGCAATTGGATGTGGGGTGTCCAAGTCTTAAGCAATTGCGACATCTTAGTGGTAGTGGGATGTACGGTCGGATATTTACGCATTCGTAACCAATCATAAGTGTCTCCGGTAGGTTTAGTGATGCAAATGTTAAGATAATTAAACCTGTTTCTTTAAGGTTGTTGTTTTCCATTTTCATAATTTTTTTTATTTCAGTGACCTTTTGGGATTTTAGCTCGTTCAGGATGATTTCGTCCTCGATGTTGCGCAGTTCGTTGGAGTAGATAATTCCTTTAGTGAAGTTAAGTGTTTTGTGTTCATTTGCAGTTATAGGGAAGTCGGCAAAGGTGGTAAGTTTCAAGGGTTTTAGGGCTTGTGTAATGTTTTTCGTTTTACTTAGCAGAGCACCGGCTCTTTTTTTTGCATGATTCGACTTCTCCGTTGCAAGTATAGTCTATTACTTTTTTAATAATAATAAGTGGTGAAACATTTTCAAACGTTTTGTTGTCTGTTCTATTCTCAGTTATAAACTTGGGCTCAATTGTAGTTGCTTTGAACAGTCTGTTTATGTCAGGTGGCATTGTTGTTGTTGGGCTAGTGCCCGACTGCACTTGTTCACTTGTTACTGTTTTACGAATTGTTGTTTGTGTATTTTCTAAAAATAGCCTGGTGAACAGTTGTGTTGGATGTTATCGTTTTTGTTAAGCACAGATAAGAGATTTGTGGAAATAGTATTCCAACCAGCCCATCAGCCAAACAGTAAAAACACTTTATTATTCTTCGTTTTATATGATCTTTTTATTGACACAACCGCACGCTCTCGTCGTCTGCAAGCTAATGAATAATTACTGTGGTGAGTTGCAGCAACAACTGAGTGAGAGAGAACAATAGCAAAGTGCGTTCACTCCTTTCAAGATCTCCTTGATTTCACCACTATTCAATACACACAACACATTGTATGTATGTGACTTTTGTATTTTCAACACGCCACCTCAAAAGTTACATTAATACAAATTAATAAAAAATTAAATTAAATTAAAAAATTACATTCAGACGAGTGCGTGCAATGGTTGGATTCTTATTCTTTTCTTTTCTCTGGGGCTATTATTTTCTGAACCAGCATTTGCTGCAAGAATTGGGGAAACCCAGTAAAACCCAATTAGTTCAATCAAAAAAATATAAATGAACAAGATTCGATAAGATAAACAAAGTAATTGTTAGACTAGGAATTCATTTGGACTGATTATGGCTATATATTTATATAAAAGAGATTCAAAAAATTAAAAATTTAGTTGTCTTCATTCAGATAATCTTCATTATTCAAGATTCGATCAGCCCCAGTTGGTCTCGCAGTGCAGTGAATCTGGCAGTTGGTAGTGGCTTTGTCAAAATGTCAGCCAATTGTAAATCTGTGGAAAGATACTTAACACAAATTAGTTTGTTTTCAATTTGTTCCCTGGTAAAATGATATTTAATATCTATGTGCTTAGTTCTCTTGTGGCAAGTAGGATTGTTGGCTTTACTTATACAACCCTGGTTATCTTTGAAAATAAATATTGGACCATTAAAATTTAATTTCATTTCATTTGTTAATGACTTCAGCCACAACGCTTCCCTTACTCCTTCGAATAAGGCCATATATTCGGCTTCAGTAGATGAAACAGCAACAGACTTTTGTTTCATAGTACTCCAGCAAATTGAACAATTCTCAAACATTTTAAATATATACCCTGTAGTACTTCTTCTGTCAGTCTCATTTCCGGCCCAATCAGAATCAACATACCCCATAAGAATTTTATTTACTTTCAAATTCCTTTTAAATGATAACTTTAAATCGACAGTTCCTTTTAGGTATCTTAATATTCTTTTAAGACATTGCCATAATTCTCTATTATTATTGTTAGTATATCGACTTAATATACCTATTGATGTACTTAAATCCGGTCGTGTACACAACATTACGTACATCAAACAACCAATTAAATTCCTACATGGTGCTTCATACGTTTCTTCAATTTGCAAAGCTTCATAATTTAATTTACTTGGAAGAGGAGTGCTAACTGGATTACAATCTTCCATATTGAATTTTTTTAAAATATTTTTTATGTATGCAGATTGACTGAGACAAATTTGATCAACTTTTCTATCAATTTTTATACCAATAAAGTATCGTATTTCATGTAAATCAGTCATTTGAAAATTATTTAAAAGGTGTGTTTTAAATTTAGACATTCTTTCGGAATCATTAGTGGAAATAACTATATCGTCGACATATAAGAGTACATAAATATTTTTATATATATCTCCCTCATCTAAAATATATAAATAAATATAAATATATAAATACATCTGTCTACCTCCAAATTCCGAAATCCAAATGTTTTTAGTGCATTTTCGAATACCTCAAACCAGCATCTTGCAGCTTGTTTAAGACCATAAATTGCTTTATTAAGTTTACATACTTTACTTCCATCATACTGGATTAAACCTTTTGGAATCTGCATATAAATTTCATCTTTTAGTTCTCCATTTAAAAAGGCTGTTTTGACGTCCATATGATGGATCAGTAAATTTTATTGGTTCGAAAAAGCTAAAAGATATCTAAAACTGGAAATTCGTGCAACAGGTGCAAAAGTCTCATCATAATCCATCATATATTCTTGGGTGAAGCCCCTTGCTACCAATCTTGCCTTATATTTTAGTAAATTACCATTTTCGTCTTGATTTATACTAAAGACCCACTTGCAATCTACTATGTTTTTATCTTTAGCTTTTGCACTAAGCACCATGTATTATTTACAGAATGAGAATTAAGTTCATCCTCAATGGCATTCTCCCACAATGTTCTGTCATCACGAGATTTAATCTCCTCATATGTATTAGGAATATCATTTAAACAAATTTGGGTATTCATTAGACACTTTTCTAAAAATCTATATGATAATTTTCGTTTATCTTTAATTCTCTCACTGCGTCTTATTTGTTCTTGATTTTCATTTTCTTTTATCTTATCACCAGTTTCAACTACTGGATCGGTATTCTCGAGACAAGTGGAATTTTTATTTAGATTTTCATCAGTCTTTGAATCCGTAGATTCACAATTTTCCTGCAATGGAAAATCAGACTCTTCATTCTCTTCAATTGGAGAATCACCATATTGATCAAAAACATCATGTGTTATCACAGAGTCATTTTCATTTGAAGTCATAGATTTCATGTTTGTTTCATCCACCACTACATCTCTAGCTGTCATAAATTTTCTCGAGTTCTCATTCCACAACTTATAGCCATTTGGTCCATATCCGACAAGTATAGTATTGATCGATTTCTCGTCAAACTTTCGTTTTCGCACTTTATTTAGTGCATATACTGTCGACCCAAATATCTTTAGATATTTCAATATTGGCTTCTTTTTATGCCACATCTCAAATGGTGTTTTCTTTATATTTTTTTATGCTCTACTTGGGGACCTGTTAATTAAGTATGTCGCTGTTAAAACAGCTTCACCCCAAAATTTTTTATTTAGATTAACACAGTTAATCATAGAGCGAGCTTGTTCAGTGATTCTTCTAATCATCCGCTCTGCAACACCATTTAGTTGTGGGGTATGAGGAACCGTTAAATGATAGCTGATACCTTTTTCAACACAATATTCACGCATTTCATTAGAGAGATATTCCTTGCCATTATCAATATATAAATTTACCATTTTTAAAATGAAATGAGCCTCGCTCTTTGCTACAAATTCTTTAAACACAAAGAACACGTCAGATTTATATGTTATTAAATACGTCACACAGTAATGTGTGTATTGATCAATAAATACTACATAGTAGTTTTTATTATCAATAGTTGAGGGTGTAATCGGACCACATACATCAGAATGAATTACAAATAGTGGACGTTCAATATTTTCTTTGTTTTTTTGTTTTTCAAACTTTAGTCTAGACTGCTTTCCGTTAATACACGCCTCACATAATTCATTGCAATTAACTTGTACATTTTTTATAAGTTCACCATCCTCAAACAAGCCATCTCGTTTAATCTCTAAGAATTTTCCAACACTAATATGACCCAATCTTTCATGGCACAAGCGATATTCTGCATCATTTGAAATTGCAGATGTATAAACTTTACTGTTTAAATTAAATTTCACAGTCGGTACATTATACTCACATATTCCTTTAAATACAAAGTTACCGTTCTTGATTACTTTAATGCCATCTGGATTAAACTCGACTGTCATTCCAGCATTTAGCATTTTCTTCACAAATAGCAAATTGTGCGGGATTTCCTTACAATACAGCACGTTGTGTAATGTAATGTTGTTCCCAGAATTATTAAGTTTTTACCAGTCCTTTCGCAGTAGCATAGACAAATTCTCCACGCTTTGCGATCTCAATCGCCACATTTAAATTTAAGTTCTCATACTCAGAAAATAAATTTATATCATTTATTAGGTGATCTGATGCCCCCGAATCTAATATAAAATTTACTTCATCTGGCTTTTCAGTGTTATTTCCTAATTTCACCATAAAAGCCAATTTTCGCGGCGTTGCCATATTCTGATTCTGTTTCTTCAGAAAAGCAAACGCACGTTCTGCCTGCCTTTCTGTCGCCATCTGAGCCTGTCCCTCTCTAACATTTTTTCTTTAGATTATTCTTATTTTGTATTATTCTTTCTTTGTAGATTTCATTGCTTTGTTTTTGTTTGTATTATCTCTGGGGTCTCGATTGCCTATTGCCTGTAGCACTTTAGCACTGGTGTCTTTATTAACACCTTTTAACTTTATTTCATGATCGAGTAGTCGTGTCTTCACGAAGTCTTATGTTAAATTGCTCTCAGAGAGGGTTTCGATAGCTGTAATTACTCCTTCATAGCTAGTCGAAAGTGTAAAAAGTAGGTGAGCAATTTTATCCATCTCGTCTACCTTTGCTCCTGCCGCAACTAACTCAGTTATCAAATCATCAAATAAATAAAAATGGTTCACTAGCGGAATGTCACCATTTAATTTTAAAGAGAATAATTGTTTACGTAATGAAAGTTGAGATGCCAAGCTTTTGCGCTCGTAAATAGTATCTAGTTTATCAAAATCTGTTTAGCCGTATTTCCATTGTTGGCAAAACTTAAGAAGGAATCACTTAAATATTCTATTATGAGGCCCTTTGCAGTTCTTTCTGCCCGTTTTACTTCCTCATTTATTTCTGGTTATTCTTTATCAATTACACTTAACAAATCGTTTTCTTCTAACAACGCCCTTACACGAAACTTCCAAATTGAATATTTTTCACCGAAAAGAAAACTAACTGTTCCTTTGCTTTGTTTCTCTTTTTCCTTTGCGCTTCTTAAAATCACTTTTTGTTGCTATACTGCTCTAACACTTGCACACATGTCAAAAATGTTCGTCGATTTTGTGCACTGTTATACATACATACATATGCACTTCAAAAAAACGTATATGCACTTTTACACATATATTTAAATATGTAGTTCACTTTTAATTGTTTTTATTATTCTTATTTGTACAATCAAAGTATTTCACAATTTGGCTGCAAATGTGACTGGGCCCATAACCTGTGGAAATAGTATTCCAACCAGCCCATCAGCCAAACAGTAAAAACACTTTTCTGTTCTTCGTTTTATATGATCTTTTTATTGACACAACCGCACGTTCTCGTCGTCTGCAAGCTAATGAATAATTACTGTGGTGAGTAGCAGCAACAACTGAGTGAGAGAGAACAATAGCAAAGTGCGTTCACTCCTTTCAAGATCTCCTTGATTTCACCACTCTTCAATACACACAACACATTGTATGTATGTGACTTTTGTATTTTCAACACGCCACCTCAAAAGTTACATTAATACAAATTAATAAAAAATTAAATTTAATTAAAAAATTACATTCAGACGAGTGCGTGCAATGGTTGTATTCTTATTCTTTTCTCTGGGGCTATTATTTTCTGAACCAGCATTTGCTGCAAGAATTGGGGAAACCCAGTAAAACCCAATTAGTTCAATCAAAAAAATATAAATGAACAAGATTCGATTAGATAAACAAAGTAATTGTTAGACTAGGAATTCATTTGGTCTGATTATGGTTATATATATAGAGATTTAAAAATTAAAAATTTAGTTGTCTTCATTCAGATAATCTTCATTATTCAAGATTCGATCAGCCCCAGTTGGTCTCGCAGTGCAGTGAATCTGGCAGTTGGTAGTGGCTTTGTCAAAATGTCAGCCAATTGTAAATCTGTGGAAAGATACTTAACACAAATTAGTTTGTTTTCAATTTGTTCCCTGGTAAAATGATATTTAATATCTATGTGCTTAGTTCTCTTGTGGCAAGTAGGATTGTTGGCTTTACTTATACAACCCTGTTTATCTTCGAAAATAAATATTGGACCATTAAAATTTAATTTCATTTCATTTGTTAATGACTTCAGCCACAACGCTTCCCTTACTCCTTCGAATAAGGCCATATATTCGGCTTCAGTAGATGAAACAGCAACAGACTTTTGTTTCATAGTACTCCAGCAAATTGAACAATTCTCAAACATTTTAAATATATACCCTGTAGTACTTCTTCTGTCAGTCTCATTTCCGGCCCAATCAGAATCAACATAACCCATAAGAATTTTATTTACTTTCAAATTCCTTTTAAATGATAACTTTAAATCGACAGTTCCTTTTAGGTATCTTAATATTCTTTTAAGACATTGCCATAATTCTCTATTATTATTGTTAGTATATCGACTTAATATACCTATTGATGTACTTAAATCCGGTCGTGTACACAACATTACGTACATTAAACAACCAATTAAATTCCTACATGGTGCTTCATACGTTTCTTCAACTTGCAAAGCTTCATAATTTAATTTACTTGGAAGAGGAGTGCTAACTGGATTACAATCTTCCATATTGAATTTGTTTTATATATTTTTTATGTATGCAGATTGACTGAGACAAATTTGTTCAACTTTTCTATCAATTTTTATACCAATAAAGTATCGTATTTCATGTAAATCAGTCATTTGAAAATTATTTAAAAGATATGTTTTAAATTTAGACATTCTTTTGGAATCATTAGTGGAAATAACTATATCGTCGACATATAAGAGTACATATATATTTTTATATATATCTCCCTCATCTAAAATATATATACATCTGTCTACCTCCAAATTCCGAAATCCAAATGTTTTTAGTGCATTTTCGAATACCTCAAACCAGCATCTTGCAGCTTGTTTAAGACCATAAATTGCTTTATTAAGTTTACATACTTTACTTTCATCATACTGGATTAAACCTTTTGGAATCTGCATATAAATTTCATCTTTTAGTTCTCCATTTAAAAAGGCTGTTTTGACGTCCATATGATGGATCAGTAAATTATATTGGTTCGAAAAAGCTAAAAGATATCTAAAACTGGAAATTCGTGCAACAGGTGCAAAAGTCTCATCATAATCCATCATATATTCTTGGGTGAAGCCCCTTGCTACCAATCTTGCCTTATATTTTAGTAAATTACCATTTTCGTCTTGATTTATACTAATGACCCACTTGCAATTACAGAATGAGAATTAAGTTCATCCTCAATGGCATTCTCCCACAATGTTCTGTCATCACGAGATTTAATCTCCTCATATGTATTAGGAATATCATTTAAACAAATTTGGGTATTCATTAGACGCTTTTCTAAAAATCTATATGATAATTTTCGTTTATCTTTAATTCTCTCACTGCGTCTTATTTGTTCTTGATTTTCATTTTCTTTTATCTTATCACCAGTTTCAACTACTGGATCGGTATTCTTTCCTGCAATGGAAAATTAGACTCTTCATTCTCTTCAATTGGAGAATCACCATATTGATCAAAAACATCATGTTTTATAACAGAGTCATTTTCATTTGAAGTCATAGATTTCATGTTTGTTTCATCCACCACTACATCTCTAGCTGTCATAAATTTTCTCGAGTTCTCATTCCACAACTAATAGCCATTTGGTTCATATCCGACAAGTATAGTCTTGATCGATTTCTCGTCAAACTTTCGTTTTCGCACTTTATTTAGTGCATATACTGTCGACCCAAATATCTTTAGATATTTCAATACTGGCTTCTTTTTATGCCACATCTCTTTTTATGCCACAGCTCTACTTGGGGACCTGTTAATTAAGTATGTCGCTGTTAAAACAGCTTCACCCCAAAATTTATTTATTTAGATTAACACAGTTAATCATAGAGCGAGCTTTTTCAGTGATTGTTCTAATCATCCGCTCTGCAACACCATTTAGTTGTGGGGTATGAGGAACCGTTAAATGATAGCTGATACCTTTTTCAACACAATATTCACGCATTTCATTAGAGAGATATTCCCTGACATTATCAATATATAGATTTACCATTTTTAAATTGAAATGAGCCTCGCTCTTTGCTACAAAATCTTTAAACACAAAGAACACGTCAGATTTATATGTTATTAAATACGTCACACAGTAATGTGTGTATTGATCAATAAATACTACATAGTAGTTTTTATTATCAATAGTTGAGGGTGTAATCGGACCACATACATCAGAATGAATTACAAATAGTGGACGTTCAATATTTTCTTTGTTTTTTTGTTTTTCAAACTTTAGTCTAGACTGCTTTCCGTTAATACACGCCTCACATAATTCATTGCAATTAACTTGTACATTTTTAATAAGTTCACCATCCTCAAACAAGCCATCTCGTTTAATCTCTAAGAATTTTCAAACACTAATATGACCCAATCTTTCATGCCACAAGCGATATTCTGCATCATTTGAAATTGCAGATGTATAAACTTTACTGTTTAAATTAAATTTTACAGTCGATACATTATACTCACATATTCCTTCAAATACCAAGTTACCGTTCTTGATTACTTTAATGCCATCTGGATTAAACTCGACTGTCATTCCAGCATCTAGCATTTTCTTCACAGATAGCAAATTGTGCGGGATTTCCTTACAGTACAGCAGAATTATTAAGTTCAACCAGTCCTTTCGCAGTAGCATAGACAAATTCTCCACGCTTTGCGATCTCTATCGCCACATTTAAATTTAAATTCTCATACTCAGAAAATAAATTTATACGAGTATCATTTATTAGGTGATCTGATGCCCCCGAATCTAATATAAAATTTACTTCATCTGGCTTTTCAATGTTATTTCCTAATTTCACCATAAAAGCCAATTTTCGCGGCGTTGCCATCTTCTGATTCTGTTTCTCTTTAGCTTCTGCATTCGTCAAAAAAGCAAACGCACGTTCTGCCTGCCTTTCCGTCGCCATCTGAGCCTGTCTCTCTCTAACATTTTTTTCAGCCGGAACATTCTGGTTTTCTGCCTGCCTTTTTTAGAAACCAGTCGAACGCTACAGTCAGGTGCTGACTGTAGAAGGCCATGGATTATTATTCCGTTATTTATAATGAAAATTCTGCTTTATTTGGAAAAATTTAAAAACATAAATTTTATATTCTTATTATTCAATTCGTTTGACAGACACAAGAAGAACACATAAACAATGCAAAAGCGAATAGACAAGAAGTATAAGCATTAGATAGAGCGAGAGGGCAATTAATTGATGTGAAGTTGTACCGTAGATTAGCGGAGTGTTTGCCGGATTCGAAGACCAATGATGTTGACAGTGCTCGGGTTCGATTCCTGCCGCGATCAATGTGTGACGAGTTTTCCTTTTTTTCTTTCTTTTCTATTAAATAATTTAAACAGCAACATAACAATAGTTTTTAAATATTTTGCATGCATGTTTCGGCTCTAACATTCGTAAGTTATTGATTGTCTTAAATATTGCAAAAATAACATGAGTTTTAATTTTTGAAAACTATTTTTATTGATATTTAATTAAATAACTTTGGTTTTCTTTAATCTTATAAGAATAAAAAAATAACCAAAAAAAAAGTAATTAAAATAAAATGTTGCACCAGCCGGCCCCGCGCATGGGAATCGAACTCTCGTACGCAGGACCGCACCCCTGTCCGCCACTCTAACCAGCCACTGCCTCATTTGTTGACCGGTCGGCAAAGTTGCATTCTGAGCTAATTCTGTTACCATTCTATGAAAATAAAAAGTTTTGTAAAATGCTGTCTGTCCGACGATTCGAACTTCGGTATGATGCGTAAACTAGGTGGCAATGTATTTGTTATGTGAGACGTACAACTTTGGTTGTTGGGTATATATTGTGTATATTAAATTGTTATTACTGATTTACAAAGGCGACAAGGGGCGTGGCCAAATTTCAAAAAAACTTTGAAACACTGCAACATACACGGATGTTGTCACAAAATTTGAAGACTCTAGCTCTTATAGTTTCTGAGATCCAGGTGTTCATACAGACAGACAGACAGACAGACAGACAGACAGACAGACAGACAGACAGACGGACAGACAGACATGGTTCAATCGACTCGGCTGTTGATACTGATTCAGAATATATATAGTTTACGGGGTCGGAGATGCCTCCTTCTGCCTGTTACGCACATTTGCGTTCCGACAAACACAGTAGTCCATGAATTTTTTTAAAATCCATGGCCTAAAAACAATCTTTCTTTATGTGCCCTATTTTCTTACAATGAAAACATTTGAGTTTAGACTTATTCTTAAACGGTTTCTTTGTAGATTTCATTGCTTTGTTTTTGTTTGTATTATCTCTGGGGTCTCGATTGCCTATTGCCTGTAGCACTTTAGCACTGGTGTCTTTATTAACACCTTTTAACCTTATTTCATGATCGAGTAGTCGTGTCTTCACGAAGTCTAATGTTAAATTGCTCTCAGAGAGGGTTTCGATAGCTGTAATTACTCCTTCATAGCTAGTCGAAAGTGTAAAAAGTAGGTGAGCAATTTTATCCATCTCGTCTACCTTTGCTCCTACCGCAACTAACTCAGTTATCAAATCATCAAATAAATAAAAATGGTTCACTAGCGGAATATCACCATTGAATTCTAAAGAGAATAATTGTTTACGTAATGAAAGTTGAGATGCCAAGCTTTTGCGCTCGTAAATAGTATCTAGTTTATCAAAAATCTCTTTAGCCGTATTTCCATTGTTGGAAAAACTTAAGAAGGAATCACTTAAATATTTTATTATCAGGCCCTTTGCATTTCTTTCTGCCCGTTTTACTTCCTCATTTATTTCTGCTTGTTCTTTATCAATTACACTTAACAAATCGTTTTCTTCTAACAACGCCCTTACACGAAACTTCCAAATTGAATATTTTTCACCGTTAAACGGTTTTATATTCCTTTTTCCTTTATCCATATCTTTTCTGATTTTTTTTAAACACGCGTCGCAGCAAAAGAAAAACTAACTGTTCCCTTTCTTCGTTTCTCTTTTTCCTTTGCACTTCTTAGAATCACTTTTTGTTGCTATACTGCTCTAACACTTGCACACATGTCGAAAATGTTCGTCGATTTTGTGCACTGTTATACATACATTCATATGCACTTCAGAAAAAAACGTATATGCACCTTTACACATATATTTAAATATGTAGTTCACTTTTAATTGTTTTTATTATTCTTATTTGTTCAATCAAAATATTTCACAATTTGGCTGCAAATGTGACTGGGCCCATAACCTATGGAAATAGTATTCCAACCAGCCCATCAGCCAAACAGTAAAAACACTTTTCTATTCTTCGTTTTATATGATCTTTTTATTGACACAACCGCACGCTCTCGTCGTCTACAAGCTAATGAATAATTACTGTGGTGAGTAGCAGCAACAACTGAGTGAGAGAGAACAATAGCAAAGTGCGTTCACTCCTTTCAAGATCTCCTTGATTTCACCACTCTTCAATACACACAACACATTGTATGTATGTGACTTTTGCATTTTCAACAATAAAGTTGTCGTAGAGTCGCGAAATTAAGACGGTCAAGTTTGTAAAAAGAGAAGAAACTTTTTATTTGTACTATTCTTTGTACTACAATTATCATTAATATTAATAAATATTACATTTGGGGACTCAACCGCTGAACAAACATTACTAAAAACTTAAATGCAGCCGTAAATGACATGTGAAGAAATGAAACGGTCTGTGCAAAAACATTGCGTCGTGGTGAAATAGCGTCAAAAACTTAAATTTCGTTTGTGTGTATGTGTTGGCGCCGCAACGCACAATTTCAAGAAAAGTAACGGTTAAAGACGGCGAGACAAATGCCAAGTGCGTCGCGCTCGAAAGCGACTGCCAAAAAGTGTAAGAAAGAGACAATGCTAGATAACGGTGAAACACCAAAAACGTCGCGACAAATAAATACACGAAGACAAGCACAAGAAGAAGAAAGGGAAATGATGAAAATCAAGATCAGTTGCAGCAATTTATTCAATTATTAAGTCTGAAAATTCAAGCTGATAAGGTTGTGCAATATACGCCAAAAGTCTCAGCTGAATGCTTTGGAAATGTTGTGGAAGATTTTGACGGCGAGACGGTGCCGGTCAAAAATTGGATTGAAAATTTCGAATTGAATGCTGACGCGTATGGATTAGACGAGAGGCAAAAATATGCTCAAGCGCGGTCAAAGATGACAAAAACAGCACAGCTGTTCTTAGAATCGGAGTTGGTAGGATCGTATGATGAATTGAAAGCTGCGCTGTTGAGTGAATTTAAACAAATAATGGGAAGTGCAGAAGTACATGAAAATCTGGTAAATAGGAAGAAATTACAAACAGAGAGTTTTCATGAATACGTTTTGCAAATGAAGAAAATAGCCGCACTAGGAAATGTTGAAACAAAGTCTGTAATTCGTTATATTGTTAAAGGACTGATCATCAAAAACGAATATAAGTTCATAATGTACGCTTGTACAACTTATGATGAACTCAAAGAGCGGTATGAATATTTTGAACTGGTTGATAAGAGCGCGACAGAGAAACAACATAGTGGCGGCCAGCGAAATAACAACAACAATTAGAAGGCAGCTCGGTGCTTTAATTGTGGATATGAAGAAAGATTGCAACGTTGGAGTGAAGTGCTTCAAATGTGGTGCTTCTGGCCATATTTCAACGAGTTGCCCACAGTCAGTAAATTTAGTGCAAGTTCGCAAGGATGACAAACGCCGGATGAGAATATTAAACCGTTTCGTCATCAACCAACTCGTCATCCTCCAGTCGAAGTCGAAGCCGTTAAGAACCAAGTCGACGAGTGGTTGAAAGAAGGAATCGTTCGACCATCTACATCAAGCTTCGCCAGCCGAACTGTCGTTGTGAAGAAAAAAGACGCCACATACAGAATCTGTCTTGACTATCGTCAGTTAAGGGGGTCAATCGTGTAATATTTTCGAAAAATCGATTTTTTAGGCCATGGATTTTAAAAAAATTCATGGACTACTGTGTTTGTCGGAACGCAAATGTGCGTAACAGGCAGAAGGAGGCATCTCCGACCCCGTAAACTATATATATTCTGAATCAGTATCAACAGCCGAGTCGATTGAGCCATGTCTGTCTGTCCGTCTGTCTGTCTGTCTGTCTGTCTGTCTGTCTGTCTGTCTGTATGAACACCTGGATCTCAGAAACTATAAGAGCTAGAGTCTTCAAATTTTGTGACAACATCCGTGTATGTTGCAGTGTTTCAAAGTTTTTTTTTGAAATTTGGCCACGCCCCTTCCCGCCTTTGTAAATCAGTAATAACAATTTAATATACACAATATATACCCAACAACCAAAGTTGTACATCTCACAAAACAAATACATTGCCACGGGTGTTTTAAATCGGACTAAAAATAAGTGAGATATGATCCGAATAAAACACAATTTGAACGTATACTTAAGACCTAATTTACGCATCATACCGAAGTTCGAATCGTCGGACACACAGCATTTTACAAAACTTTTTTTTTGCATAGAATGGTAACAGAATTAGCTCAGAATGCAACTTTGCCGACCGGTCAACAAATGAGGCAGTGGCTTAGTGGTTAGAGTGGCGGACAGGGGTGCGGTCCTGCGTACGAGAGTTCGATTCCCATGCGCGGGGCCGGCTGGTGCAACATTTTATTTTAATTACTTGCTTTTGGGTTATTTTTTTATTCTTATAAGTTTAAAGAAAACCAAAGTTATTTAATTAAATATCAATAAAAATAGTTTTCAAAAATTAAAACTCATGTTATTTTTGCAATATTTAAGACAATCAAAGTTTATAAAAGTTTTTTACTTAATTAAATATGTTTCGTACCAAAAAATTTAAAAACTACTGTTATGTTGTTTAAATTATTCAATAGAAAAGAAAGAGAAAAATGAAAACTCGTCACACATTACATTGTTCGCGGCAGGAATCGAACCCGAGCACTGTCAACATCATTGGTCATCGAATCCGGCAAACACTCCGCTAATCTACTGTACAACTTCACATCAATTTATTGCCCTCTCGCTCTATCTAATGCTTATACTTCTTGTCTATTCGCTTTTGCATTGTTTATGTGTTCTTGTGTCTGTCAAACGAATTGAATAATAAGAATATAAAATTTATGTTTTTAAATTTTTCCAAATCAAGCAGAATTTTCATTATAATAACGGAATAATAATTCATGGCCTTCTACAGTCAGCACCTGACTGTAGCGTTCGACTGGTTTTTTTTTACTTTTCTTGCATCTTCAAGATGTGAAAAATGATGTCCTAAAATATTTTTCCCGAATTCGACTTATTTCAAACGTGACAGGGCGCTGAATGCGACAGTCCAGACTACAAAGTTATGTTGCCTCAAAACTTTAAACGCGTTTTTCTCGAAACCATGTTTTTGCAATTTGCGTGCAGGATTAAAGATTATCTACTCATCAGATCAACTTGAAATTTTGACAGAACCATAAACAGAGATAAATGAAGGTACTCACGTAGGGGTTTTTCGGTATCTTTTTTTTTATTTTTACAGCCTTTTTCTTGAAAAAAAGCAAAAAAAATATCCATTTTTATGAAATCTACTGCCATTTATTCAATTTTTTGAATTTCATCAAAAACCTACGTCAGTACCTCGACAACATAAACACAAATAAAATTCTTTTTACTATTTGTGTTTCAGATGAGCGGTTCGAGCGGAATCTTGCACGCAATTTCGGTATTTTTAGGCCATGGATTTAAAAAAAATTCATGGTATATTAAAACCTAATTTACGCATCATACCGAAGTTCGAATCGCCGGACATACAGCATTTTACAAAGTTTTTATTTGCATAGAATGGTAACGGAATTAGCACAGAATGCAACTTTGCCGAACGATCAACAATTGAGGCAGTGGCTTATTGGTTAGGTTGGCGGGCAGCGATTCTGCGTGCGGGAGTTCGTATCCCATGCGCGGCCGGCTGGTGCAACTTTTTATTTTAATTACTTTTTTTTTGGTTATTTTTTTTATTCTTATAAGCTTAAAGGAAAACTACAGTTATTTAATTAAATATCAATAAAAATAGTTTTCAAAAATTAAATCTCATGTTTTTTTTGCAATATTTAAGACAATCAATAAGTTACGAATGTTAGAGCGGGACGCCGATACATGCATGTCTGCATTTGCACATTTATGTTTCGGCGTCCCGCTCTAACACATTCGGCAAAGTTTATAAAAGTTTTCTACTTAATTAAATATGTTGCGTACCAAAAAATTAAAAAACTACTGTTATGTTGTTGTTTAAATTATTCAATAGAAAAGAAAGAAAAAAGGAAAACTCGTCACACATTACATTGTTCGCGGCAGGAATCGAACCCGAGCACTGTCAACATCATTGGTCTTTGTATCCGGCACACACTCCACTAAGCTACTGTACAACTTCACATTAATTTATTGTCCTCTCGCTCTATCTAATGCTTATACTTCTTGTCTATTCGCTTTTGCATTGTTTATGTGTTTTTCTTTTGTCTGTCAAATGAATTAAATAATACGAATATAAAATTTATATTTTTAAATTTTTCCAAATAAAGCAGAATTTTCTTTGCCTTCTACAGTCAGCACCTGACTGTAGCGTTCGACTGGTTTTTTTTGAGGACGTCACTTTAAATGGCATCAATAAATATTAGCCTTCGGTTTACACTTTTGAAAAAATTTACAGTTATAATAAAATCATAAACCTTTAAAATAACATTAAACTTATTCTTGTATTGAAATTATTTATCCTAATAAAAATTCCCAAAAAAGCGTTTGAAATACCGCTTTTACACAGGTTGACCCCCTTAAACAGCATGGTGCTCAAGGATTGTTTTCCTGTGCCAATGATAGAGGATGTACTCGAAAAACTGCAAGCCGCAAATGTGTTTGTATCGTTGGACTTAGAGAATGACTATTTTCACGTTCCTGTAGAAGAATCGAGTCGGAAATACACTGCGTTCATCACAAAAGAAAGCTTATATGAGTTTAATCGAACGCCGTTTGGATTCTGCAATACTCCTGCGGCATTTATAAGGTTTATAATCCACATATTTCAGGACTTTGTATCACGGGACATTCTACAGATTTACAGACGTCGGCAAAAGTATTTTGTCATGGTAATGCTTTTCTTTATTTTTCAATTAATTCAAAAAATGTATGAAAATAGTTAGATATTATATCTTACATTTGTAGTATATTGTGTAATAACATAACAAAATTACAATTTGGGATTTTTCGTATCCATTTAGTATTTTTTTATATTTATACTAAACATATGGCAGTTCAATGGACGGCATATGTATTTTGACATTTTCTTTTTGAACGTTTTTATATAACAAAAACTTCATTTTATAGTTTTTAAACACAAGATTAATAAAAAATAAAACCCCCTTTTGCATTTATAACCTTTTGGAGTCGTGTTGTTACCGAATTAACCAAAGTTTGGAGATAATCAATTGAAATGTCCTTCCAGGCATTTTGTACTTCAATAATGGTTTCATCTCTTGTTCTTGTTAAATCAGCAGATCGCTTATGTTTTACATATGACCATACATTTTCAATAATATTTAGATGTGGACTTTGGGGTGGCCAATCCAGCGTTTCCACTCCAACTTCTAACAAAAACTGTTTTATTAATTTGCTTGTGTGACATGGTGCGTTATCCTGTTGCAGCACGAATGCTTCCCCGATCAATTTATCGCCAGAAGGAAACGCGTGATTGTTCAAGGTTTCTAAATTCTTTTGTTGGTTCATGGAACCCTCGATAGGAACCAAAGCTCCTACCCCATTAAATGACACGCTACCCCAAAACATGACACTTCCGCCACCATGACTTACTTTTTGGCGAACGGGGATAGATTTTTTGCGAATATTTGCATCCATTCGTACAAAAACCTTTTTAGGCGATGAATGGTATTCGAAACTACTTTCATCAGTCCAAAGAACATTACGCCAAAATGCAGGCGGCTTATTTACATACTTTTTGGCGAAGGCCAACCTCTTAATTTTATTTCTTGGGCTGATAAAAGGGATATTTCTTGCAATATTTGTATTAAAATTGTGTTGTTTCAACCGCCTGCGTATTGTTCTTTCACTTATTGAAAGATTTTTGTCCTTATTCCATTCCAAAGCAACCATTTTCGGCGTTTTTAATGGATCATTTTGATTATTCGTAATATCAAACGGTCCTCGCTTTCGGTTGTTTTACGACTTCTGCCTGATCGACGCAAATTGTTGATGGTTTTTGTGTTTTTGTATTTTTTAGTTGATAATAAACAGTTTGGCGTGACAAATTATATTCTTTTGCGATATTTATTACGGAAATACCCAAATCAAACTTTGTCACTATTTCTGTTCTAATATAAGCCTGCAGCTCAGCTGTTTTAACCATTTTAACTGTAAAAACAATTATTATATTTGTAACTTGTTGTAATAATTCAAAAAACAAGAAAAATATTTCACTCACTTGCAAATTTGCCAATAAAAGCGACTGATTTACTCGATGACAAAATAATTATGCCGTTGTGAAATTCCATCTTCCCCAATATTTTTACTTGCAGAAACTTAGCACAAAGAGGAATTGAAAAAACATTTTGCTCAATTATAGCTGTAATTGTGCTCTTTAATTGCTGCATTCGTTCCATGCCGTTAATCGAAGCTGCATGTCATGTCAAGACATGTTAGTCAAAAACTTCAGATGACAAAATACTTTTGCCGACGTGTGTATATGGATGATATAATATATGGCCAGACGAACAACGAATGTATTGAAAAACTCAAGTTGGTATTATCTGAGTCGTCTAAGTTCTGCTTGCGTATAAAGTGGAAGAAATGTCAATTTCTTCTAAACAGAATAACCTTTTTGGGACACGCAGTACAAGATGGAAAGAGTTGGCCTGGCAAAGATAAAACAGTTGTCGTAAAGCAGTTTGCAGTACCTAAGAATGTAAAAGCAGTCCAATCCTTTTGGGTCTAACAGGATTCTTCAGGAAGTTTGTGAAAGACTATTCCATTATAGCACGACCTTAGACCAATCTTTTGAAGAAGGATGCTACTTTTAAGTTGGAGTCTAAAGAATATGCAGCAATTGAAAATCTGAAGAGTGCATTGTGCGAAGGCCCCGTTTTAAGGATTTATTGTAGAGGTGCTTTGACGGGATTGCACACAGACCGCTTCGAAGGACGGTTTTGGTGCCACTTTTGCTACAATATTTTGAAGATCAACTGCACCCCATTTTCTATTGGAGCAAAAAGACTAATACAAGTGAATCATGACGAAATAGCTACATTTTGGAAGTAAAAGCTCCTTATCTTGCTATGAAAAAGTTTCGGCATTATTTGCTTGGCGTTCCGTTTAAGCTGGTTACGGAAAACATAGCTGTCACACAACAATTCGAGAGAGGGACGTTCAGCAGAACAACCGCACGCTCT
>JAECXB010001404.1:0-10795 GCA_018151435.1 Zaprionus africanus
TCAGAGCTTTACGGTTTATCTTGATTATGCAGCGAGTCCCTGATATTTCTCTTTATATTTCTCGTTAGTTCTCTGCCGTTGCGTGTGCACGTTTTTGCTTAGTCAACTTTCGATTGTCCCGCACCGCAACTTTACTAGGGCCACACTCGATCTCAATGTATATCGAGACCTCAAAATCAAATACAACCCGTCTTATCGATAAGTCAAGTACAACCCGTCCTTTCTATAAGTTTCTTAAGCAGTTGACTATTGATAAGGCGCCCAATTCAAAATAACATTACTTTCTCCGACATATATGTTTGTAATATTTATTAATATTTAAGATAATTGTAGTACAAATACTAGTACAAATGAGTTTCTTCTCTTCTCTTAAGTTCTTCTTTTAGACTTGACCGTCTTAATTTCGCGACTCTACGACAACTTTATTTTAAAAGCACAAACCGACTTGTCTGCCTTTTACGACTTATAGATCAACTTAATTAAACGACGCTCTCGTTCGACTTCTTGTCTTCAACTCTTAATGAAATGACTTAATTAAACTACGCTCTCGTTCGACTTCTTGCGTTCAACTCTAACAACTTAATCGATTATTATTCAATACTGCAACTCGGGTTCTATCGATAGGCGCTTGCAGCGTTGCCACCCGTACCGTCACGCTGCCATCATCTGCATTGTTTACATGTATATACCCTCGAAAACTCATTGATTTGCTCCGCTAGACTATTCGTAATGAACGAGGGAAGCGCTGCCGCAGAGCATTGATGCTAAGTATCGCCACCCAATTAGGGTATAAGTTTATTACTTGCAAGGTGCAAAGTAAAAAATAAAAATATTTTTTAGTTTAATTAAGAACAACGACTTTATTTGTCTAAATCCAATTTGCAACTCAATTACCCTAAGCTGTCCCTAACAAGCTGTGAGTCTTGGCAGGGAGCCGCGCTGCATTTGGTGGCAGAGGATCGACGTCGGCTTCGCTGTTTTCAATAGGCCACGACATCGGCTGATGTTATGTTGGTCGAAATGTTGCATCTTCTTGGAATCATAGGCATTGGTGGGAGCGGAAACGGTTGCCAAACAGATTCTTAGAATTCTGCTTGGTAGCTCGGCGCGTGCAGGAAATTATGCAAACGCTGAGCTTGCAGTTTGGAACTTGTGTACTGAAGTTCAATATTCTAAATTGTAACATTTATGTTGTTAACACACATAAGCCAATCAAATTATTCCTATTGGTCATCGAGATTAGACGTGTTTTCACCTAATAGTTATTTTGGCAAGATATGAATTTAGTTGAAACATTGGTATCCCACTAAACCAAGGTTGTGAAGTGTTTCTACAATTTTGTAATATTGCATGAATATACACGAATGTTGTCACAAAATTTGAAGACTCTAGCTCTTACAGTTTCTGAATTGTGACATTTTTGTTTTTAACTTATATAAGGATGGCTGACAAAGGCAGAAAATCTGTCATCTGAGCTAATGAGCTAATAAGATTCTCCAGTTTGTTTCTGATTAAGAGTGGACAACCAAAAATCAACAAAGAAGGAACAAGCAAGGATAGACTATAAGTGAACAAGCAAGTATTAACAACGAGTGAACAACCAATGATTAACAATGATAAACCGTCAAGAAGCAACAATCAAAGGACAAAGAGCAACCGAAAGAAACAGTCGCTTATCGCCGAAATATGATAGGACTACGATGGGTCGCTTATCGTCGAAAGGCGGACAGGCTGCAAACACTACATCCATCTGTTCATGATTCGAGAGTCTTACACTTCAATTCATTAACAGAAAAAAGGGGGACTTGAAGTTGATTTTCAGAGTTTGGTGTCTTTTAAGTGATATACTCCAATTGGTTTTCCTTAATCGTTTTGTAGCTCATAATTTATGTTGTAATGCTTTCGCAACACTTTGGCTTGCAGAAAAACAGGTGATTACTTATGAATAAATTTCTTTCTAGCAAAATTTCTGGCGTCAGCAGAATCACAAGCTTTGAGCTGTACTTATAATGATGACGGACGAATATATAATCAACGCAGCAGATGTGTGTGCTTAAACAGTCAAAAAGCGCGTGTATCCTTGCTGCCTGCTGCTGGTAGTGCCTCTATGATCGTTGTATCCTGGTTGTATCTTAGTATCCTTGCCCGTTGTAACCTGTGTGTGTTTTTGCTGGTCGTTTTTCCTGTTCGGGTATCCTTGTTCATTGTCCTTGTCGCGAAGCACTTTATTATACCCTTGGACCGTTGGAAATTTTTCAAAAAAGGGTATACTAATTATATGTTAGTGTTTGCATGTAAAAGGCAGAGGGAGGCGTAGGAGCTCCCACAAAGTGTATATATTCTTGCTCAGGATCACAAGCCGAGTTGATATGTCATGTCTGTCTGACTGTCGGTATGTCCGGATATCCGTTTGAACACTCAGATCTCAGCAATTATAAATGTTGGATACACCAAATTGGGCATGACGGAATTTCTGTTCACCAGGCGCAAATGAAGTTTATTTCAAATGTTCGCCCACCGCCTTCGCAAATCAGTAATTTAATCTTTTAAGCTGACATATAAAAGTAGCAACATACTGAGTTAGATCGATACATAGTTATTGTCAAAATTTCAATCCGATCGGATAACTAACAGATGCTACAGAACAAAGCCCTTGTCATTGCGATGCTCATGTATGAAAGAAAAGGAAATAGAGAGCCATCTGTTTCTCTTCTCTGATTTTCTATGCACACGCATTTTTTTTCACTCATACACACAAACATATAAACATTTGTCTTTGGCAAATGAAATTTAACATGCACGTATAAATATACAGCCATTTGCTTATGAACACATACTTAACGGTACATCTATTGAGAAGTGGTATCCATTCGAACGCTACAGTCATCTGCTGACTGTAAAAGGATATTTCAATTGACGGAGAGAAGAAGAAGAACTCATAAAAAATTCAAAAGCCAATAGACAAGTGGTATAAGTATTAGACTGAGCGAGAGGACAATAAGTTTAATAATGCATTTTTCCATAGCACTGAACACTTCTGGCAGTTGACAGCGTATGTGTGCCGAATAATAAATGTGCAAATGCAAACATGCATGTATCGGCGTCCCGCTCTAACATTTGTAACTTATTGAGTGTCTTCAATATTGCACAAAAATATGAAATAAAATTTTTGAAAACTATTTGTATTTATTTAATTAAATAATTTAGCATTTTGGTAGCGGGTGCATTACAACCCGTTCCAATTACCAAGAAAAAGTAATTAAAATAAAAAGTGGCACCAGCCGCGCATAGGACTTGAACTCACGCACTCACACACAAAATTATAAAGGACTGCCCGTCCGCCACTCTAACCACTTACCAATGCCCCATTATCTACGCAAATAATAAGTTTTATAAAATGCTGTCGGACACACAGCATTTTACAAAACTTATTATTTGCGTAGAGAGCATCGGTATACTTGCGTAAATAAGGTCTTAATTATACGCATAAGTATACGTTCAAATTGAGTTTAATTCGAATCATCTCACTTTTTTTAGTCCGATTAAATGAAATTTTCAGATAACTCCCGTGGCAAGAGATTTGTCATGTGAGATGTACAACTTTAGTTGTTGGGTGTACATTGTGAATTGTAATAGTAATTACTGATTTACAGAAGTGGGAAGGGATACTGATTCAGAATATATATATGTCGAATTGTCTTTGTCACCCATTAGAGCGTAGCGTGTTTCAAACTGTTCACAGGCGGTCCCTCAAGCAAACTGCCCTGCTCGTTTTCTAACAGCCTATACGAAACCTTCGAACCACACTCGGCGGCAACGTCGCATCGCCGTGCAACTAAACAGGCGACACGGCGTTGTCGCCCCGCTCCAACGGTACTTGCCGAAAAACGACGGACACACCGTGCAATTAACAGGCGACACGGCGTTGTCACACCGCTGCAACGGTACTTGCAGAAAAACGACGGACACCACGTGGTGTCCGAGCAAAGACGCAAAACATAATATGATAAAATAATTCGAGGTCATGCGTAATGTTCTACTACTACTACTACTATTACCCCGACACGGCCATCCTGACTCTAACACGCCCTCGTGTTCCATCCAATTGTCCTTTTATAATTTTATTATTAACAAAAGATTTGATATTTCCATTTCAATTCGTATAAACTTATCAAGTTAATTTCACAAAACAGTATCAAGCCTTCTTAACCAATACCATTACATAATTCTTACTATTATGTAATTTTTAACAAAATCAATTATTCTTCTTCATTCAACATTACAAATTCAATGCCCCACACGCCATGATCAAAACAAACATCGGTTTGTTTTGCACTTGTGCTTGCATTATTTATCTTGTCTCGTTACTCTGCCATTTTCTTTGGCCAGCAGTAATTCTTTCATCACCTTTATTGGTGTGCTTCACTTTCTTCAGTGGCTTCAACATTTTCATTTTCGCTCTCTTCACACACATTCAACTCCTCGGGCACTTGCCCCTCTGGCATTTTTTTTCAAATCTTCATGTGGATATTTATAATTTCTTTTTATTGGTTAAGGACTTTAAAGTGTACCTGTCACCCTCCAGAACCTGTATTATTTCAAAAGGCCGCTTGAATTTTGGACTCAACTTGGTTTGATGCCTCTCTTGTTCTTCAATGCAATAATCCTCAATTTTTACGTTACTTAAAACCTATACAGTACTACATATTCCATTATTGCCTATGTCCAGGGACGTCGCAACGAAATTTTTCATGGGGGGCAAACCTAAAAAAAAATTTTGAGTTTCTAAAAAAAAAAGAATTTTTACGAACATTTTGGTATTAGGAAATGAGAATGCGCTATACTTTTTATGTGAACTTTTGAATACACAGATTTTTCCTTGCAATGGGACAATAATTAAAAGATGTAGCATAATCACTTTTAGAAATACTTTTATTTACGAAAAAATTTGATTAACAAAACGTGACTTTTTGATTACGTAGGGGGAAATGATAATATTGCCCCCCGCGTTGAAATTTCAATGGGGCAGCTGCCCCTTTGACCCCCTCCCCCCTTGCGACGTCCCTGCCTATGTCTTTTAGCATAACAACATTATTAAATCATTTACCAGAAAATTTAGTACTTAGCTTTTCTTTCAGCAGCGAGCATCCAGCTCCAGAATCAAACGTGATTTCGAAAATTTGGCCTCTATGATTTATGAATCCCTTGGGTACTGCAACACTGCACTGCTCCCATTAGATGCCGTTGTTTGTATGGCCCGCACAAGTTCAATTAAATTTTTATTTTACATTTCTATAATAGCACGCCATAGACCCTCTTCTGTTGAAGGCATAGGACCCGATCCCACTTCTGATGTCGAATTGTCTTTGTCACCCATTAGAGCGTAGCGTGTTTCAAACTGTTCACAGGCGGTCCCTCAAGCAAACTGCCCTGCTCGTTTTCTAACAGCCTATACGAAACCTTCGAACCACACTCGGCGGCAACGTCGCATCGCCGTGCAACTAAACAGGCGACACGGCGTTGTCGCCCCGCTCCAACGGTACTTGCCGAAAAACGACGGACACACCGTGCAATTAACAGGCGACACGGCGTTGTCACACCGCTGCAACGGTACTTGCAGAAAAACGACGGACACCACGTGGTGTCCGAGCAAACACGAAACCAAAAATGGAAAAAAAATTCCGAGGCCTGGCGTATGTTCTACTACTACTACTACTATTACCCCGACATATACTTTCTGGGGTCGGAGATGCATCCTTCTGCCTGTTATGAACATTTGAGTTCCGACTGTCGACTTTGCCACTCGACTGTTTAAGTAACAAGTAATAGTCTTTACCATTACAAATCATTTTGACCGAAACAGAGGTAATAGGAAGAGTAACCTGTAGGCGATGAAAAATTATATTTAAAAAAACACCTTTTTCATCCAACTAATACCCCATACGGCATGATCTTTTCATACATATGGTCACTCCGGAGAATAGATTTCAGTGCAAATTTATGTAAGGCCAAAACATGTTAGATATGATATTCAATTCTCCTGATTTGAATTGGGAACCATTGGAAGACAGAATACTTCTGAAACTCCAAATGTATAGATACTGAAGTTTCCAAGAATTCACTTTTCTCGATAGCCGTAAATTTCTTTAAAGTTTGTAAAAAATAAAATCTTCTAAAGTGGTCCACTATTATAAATAATCCTAATGATTTCTTTCTTGCACCTTGGTTATGGGCCAAATAAGTCAAAATACAATTTTTGGAACGGTCTATTCGACGTCATATGGAAGTTTTTGGTAATTTGGCAGGATTAACACTGTAAAACCTAATTTAAAATCGCAGTTAACATGCCAGGCAGAATCACAAGCTTTGAGCTGTACTTATCTGCTGAGTTGAGTATATATTCGTCCGTTACCATTATGTGTCTCTGCTAAACAGTCAGAAAAGCGCGTGTATCCTGGCTGCCTGTTGCTGGTAAAACCTTTATGATCGTTGTATCCTGGTTGTATCTTAGGAGCTCCCACAAAGTGTATATATTCTTGCTCAGGATCACAAGCCGAGTGGATATGTCATGTCTGTCTGACTGTCGGTATGTCCGGATATCGGATGAATACTCAGATCTCAGTAATTATAAATGCTTGATACACCAAATTTGGCATGACGGGATTTCTGTTCACCAGGCGCAGATGAAGTTTATTTCAAATGTTCGCCCACCGCCTTTGCAAATCAGTAATTTAATCTTTTAAGCTGACATATAAAAGTAGCAACATCCTAAGTTAGATCAATGCTAGGCCGTTTTTGCTGCCCACAATATGGTCTTCGACTTTCCGCTTTTGTTCTGTTGCCTTTTGGTGGGGACCTTGCTGGCGGTTCTGTCTCCTTTTCGACCATTGCGGTTGGCCTTTTTGAGACTGTCGTCTGGGCTTTAGCTCCCGCAGGGGATCTAGCCATCTTAGTGTTCTTCCTAAAGACGGAAATTTCGTCATCATCACCATTCTTATTTATAATGGAGGGGAGTTCCCTACGCTGTCATTTCTGTCTCTACTAGAGTTGTTATTATTGCTTGCGATGTTATCTGCAACGGTGGCCAAGTTTCCCACCACCGAGGCATTGCGGTCGCTGGATATTGACGACGAGGGGCCCGCTTCCTCGCCCTCTCTGTCGGCGGTACTGGGGATCCGACCCCATGCACCATAATACCATAGTATTCCGTAAAGGACCTACCATTCTGATTTGTAATGCAATCTCCCATGTAGTTATTTAAGTCTGCCCGCAAAAGACTCGCCTTCCCGCGATTATAAATCATTAAACCGGTGTTCGCGAACTGTGTGTGTGTGTGTATAACACCATATGGGAAAGTGTGTATTGAATGTATGTGTGTTTTTTCTTCTCTCATAAATTAACCGTTGAGGGATCTGGCGTAGTGCACAGAGAAATGGGGCTATGAGCTGCCAATAAGAAATGGTATGCTCTTACTCACCCAATTTCAGTAAACTTTTGAGACTGTCGTCTGGGCTATTGCTCCCACAGGGGATCTAGCCATCTTAGTGCTCTTCCTAAAGACGGCAATTTCGTCACCATCACCATTCTTATTTATAATGGAGGGGAGTTCCCTACGCTGTCATTACTGTCTCTACAAGAGTTGCTATTGTTGCTTGCGATGTTATCTGTAACGGTGGCCAAGTTTGCCACCACCGAGGCATTGCGGTCGCTGGATATTGACGACGAGGGGCCCGCTTCCTCGCCCTTTCTGTCGGCGGTACTGTGGATCCGACCCCCTGTACCGTAATACCATAGTATTCCGTGAAGGACCTACCATTCTGATTTGTAATGCAATCACCCATGTAGTTATTAAAGTCTGCCCGCAAAAGACTCGCTTTCCCGCGATTATAAGTCATTGAACCGGTGTTCGCGAACTGATCGTTCGTGTATAACACCATATGAGAAAGTGTGTATTGAATGTAAGTGTGTCTTTTCTTCTCTCATAAATTAACCGATGAGGGGTCTGGCGTAGTGCACAGAGAAATAGGGTTATGAGCTGCCAATAAAAAATGGTATGCTCTTACTCACCCAATTTTAGTAAACACAATGCAACACAACGCAGCTAACGCGCAGTATTAATTTATGTGAAATTAATTAAATTTGAGTTTTTGTTTGGCTGCGTCTTTTAGACCACCACTAGCACTATCGATACTTGTATCAATACAGATATAAAAAAGAAACCGCACCTCTAGAAGAGATTGGACAAGTTGGCAGGTCTCGACAACCAACGGCGGCAAAAACACATAAAATTAAATAACTTACTTTACTTTGCATACTTCGCACTATTCTAACTTTATGCCTTAACGACTCGAAGTATTCAATAAATAATTACAACGTGTTAGTGTCTTGTTTGATATCCATCACCATATGAACTCGAAACCTCTTTAATTTTATATGTATGTCGGTTTGCTAATTTCAGGTGCCTCGTGGTCCGTCCGTCCATATCGGCGTCACTTATAATGATCTTACACTACGTAATTTTTAAAGCTGTGCGCAATCAACAAGTCCACTTGCGTCTACCTTGGCTTCTAATTCACCGATTTAGACTCTTACCCCACCGACTAAAACCGTTTTCCCGATAATTAAATTTTCTGGAGCCTGAGACCGTATTAATCCTTGCGAAAAAACAAAAATAATTTAAACAAACTTAGCTCTAAGCAAGAGCAACAGTCGAGCGGCACGCGACAGTGGGATACCCTTTGACCTTTTTGAAACGTAAAGAGTCAATAATTGTACATTATTTCTACTTAAAAGTAATGTCGTAGCGTAAGCCTTTACGGTACATCTATTGAGAAGTGGTATCCATTCGAACGCTAAATAAAAGGATATTTCTATTGACGGAGAGAAGAAGAAGACCTCATAAAAAATTCAAAAGCCAATAGACAAGTGGTATAAGTATTAGACTGAGCGAGAGGACAATAAGTTTAATAATGCATTTTTCCATAGCACTGAACACTTCTGGCAGTTGACAGCGTATGTGTGCCGAATAATAAATGTGCAAATGCAAACATGCATGTATCGGCGTCCCGCTCTAACACTTGTAACTTATTGAGTGTCTTCAATATTGCATAAAAATATAAAATAAAATTTTTGAAAACTATTTGTATTTATGTAATTAAATAATTTAGCATTTTGGTAGCGGGTGCATTACAACCCGTTCCAATTACCAAGAAAAAGTAATTAAAATAAAAGTGGCACCAGCCGCGCATAGGACTTGAACTCACGCACTCACACACAAAATTATAAAGGACTGCCCGTCCGCCACTCTAACCACTTGACCAATGCCTCATTTTCTACGCAAATAATAAGTTTTGTAAAATGCTGTGTGTCGTCCGACGCTAGATTTGAGCTTCGGTATACTTGCGTAAATAAGGTCTTAATTATACGCATAAGTATACTTTCAAATTGAGTTTAATTCGAATCATATCTCACTTTTTATACCCTTCGACCATTGAAAATGGTCAAAAAAGGGTATACTAACTTTGTGCAAATGTATGTAACAGGCAGAAGGAGGCGTGGGAGACCCAACAAAGTGTATATATTCTTGCACAGGATCACTAGCCAAGTCGATTAAGCCATGTCTGTCTGTCTGTCCGGATGTCTGGATGTCTGGATGTCTGGATGTCTGGATGTCCGGATGAACACACAGATCTCAGATATTATAAAAGCTAGAGACACCAAATTTGGCGTGAAGGTTTCTGTTGATCCGGGACAGGTGAAGTTTATTTCAAATGTTGGGTGCCACGCCCCCCGCCCACGCAAATCAATAATTTCATCTTTAAAGCTGATTTGCGAGGGCCACTATAAAAGATACAACATTCTGAGTAAGACTATACTTAGCTAATTATAATGCCAACATAACGTCAAAATTCCAATCCGATCGGACAACAAACACAGAAGTTATTAAACAAAAACCTTGTTCGCTTTGATTTTGTATACAGACCAGCAAGCTGTGACGTCATTGCAATGCTCATGAAGGAAAGAAAAGGAAAGGGAATGCGAGCGCGTAGCGCCATCTGTTGTTCTTCTCTTCTTTTCTATGCACACGCATTTTTTGCATTCAAACGAACACACACACATACATACATTTGTGGCCGTCAGCCGTCAGAGGAAGCAAGGGGAACCACATGTAACCACAGTTTTGGCTGGGGTACGTGCCGTCCTTGCTCCTACTGACGGAAGTGCGGCTATACTCTCCACGCGAGGGCGGCTGGAAGCAGGCCCCTAGCACGCACGCGTCTCTGCTAGGGGTGCTGACTAATTGTAGTCGGGCCGAAGATCGTGAATCTATAAATCACCCCCAATCCAAGGCGGAACAGCATACGCCAAGGGATGCATGGCCGGGGGTAGCCCGGTCTCTAGTATGCGGACTCTGGATACCTGTCGCCCTCCAGTTTCATTTAGACTTCCCACGGCAAAGCGGGCTGTGTCGTGGGTGACCTTCCCTTCCCGCTTAATGTGGGATCAAATTAATGGATCTTAATAATATTGAAAATAAGCCTGATGCGGCTCTGAAAGCATCAACCCAGGGTGAAGCCTTCACGGCCGACCCCAACTCCAGCACTGCAGCCATTGGGCTGCTGGCTTCCCACCCCCAATACCACGGGTTTCGACCCTAGGCCTCCGGGGACTTCCGGACAGGCCACGAACTCCCTTGGACACTGAGTTCGCTAAGTGCTGCCTTTCGTCCAACAACTGCTCAGTCATGCAGCAGGCCGCGTCGAGGTGATGTCCTCCGACGCCGAAGCTGAAGGTG